>JABXWE010011874.1:0-14314 GCA_014611495.1 Limonius californicus | reverse complement strand
CAATCATGCATTGACATCACATAATATAATAACATTTTTACATTTCTGTGATGATAAACGTAAATTGGATATACTCGAGGCCTTTCAAATTCACAAACACACTTTAACAAACACACCTTTAATGAATGAGCAAATTGAGCTCATAAATTCCCCGCTATTGGAAGTTTTGGAATAGAAGACCTGAGCCAAGCCCAAAACCAAGATCCAGTGTGCTGTTACCCAAGCAACTACAAAATGTTTATTTCATTAAATGCTTTTGATAATGACATATTGTATGTCGAAATACGTATAAAGCTAAAATAATAATAAATACCTGTTGAAATTGCCTTTTATTATTATTAATATATAAAGTATGAATTTCAACGAAGTAAGGCAGCAAACAATTAATAAATTAATTTTCCCTGGTAAGAGGAAAGGTACATTTATTTAAATACGTTGAATTGAACTTTCTGTTGTTGATGCAATAAACATTAACTTTCTTACAACAATGATTTAATTATATTATATATTAATTAATTATAAATCAAAATTAATAGCTTTGGTATAGGAAGTTTCTTATACCAACTAGAACCTGTCAGGTTTATTGAGAAGATAATTTAGAGTCAAAATAAAATTCTAAGAACTAAGAAGTTAATAGGAGCGACGAAAAGTACGGTAGGAATAATTTTGATTGGCGTTAACTTATATAAGTGAATTATTTACTTTTCCTGACATGCACTATTTCTACATAAAAACGACATTGTAGATGTTATGTAAATATACTATAATTCTTTGGTAGTTTTCATGTTGACTAACTAAATATTCTAATGGTCTACGTAGAATCACATGAGCTGCTCGACTACGAATTCGATTAGTAGTAGATGGTATCGTTTCAAATGGCTACTTTATATAATATTATTTGAAAATGTAACCTAGGTATCTCCTGTTGTCCTGATTTCCCACGTTTTTAGATCTTAACTTTTATATGACATGTACTATGACTGAAATTAAGTTGTTTTTAATATGCATCGCTTCCTTATACAGAGCGAGGAATTTTTGGATGCTCACCAATGCAACTCAAACCCGGTAAGAGATTCGAGGTCGGTTAAATTGGAGAATAGTTGCGTTTTTTTATGGCGATTGAAAATCTGGACCTCGGTTGGATAGCAGAGCACTGCGGACGCTGGTCATACGGTAATCGCAGTCCAACAAAATTCGCGCTGGTATGTACTCGGATGGGTGGGCCAATATAGTGGCATATGCAATCGGACGTGCTTCGGAGGGTACGTAAATCCGTTGGTCCCTTCTCTTCTCTCTTCGACGGGTTAGGTTAGCCTCCTGCCCGGCATACGTGGAAAGAGGCCTTATAGAACCTACTACATGGTGAGTAATTAACAGGCTATTCGCTTATAATCAGAAGAAGAACAATCTAGACATTTTGGATCTCTCTTTATCACGAAAACTGAAAATTGTGATTTAAAAAAAAATTATTATCTATTAATTGAAAAACAACAGATGATTATTTAAATTTGTAAAGTGCGTTTATAAAACAATTGAAACTAACAAGTAATAAATGATTTTTTGTGTACACAGAGTTTGTTTATTGTGTTCTGCAATTGTCAAGATGTTCACCGATGAAGGAAAGCAGGATATGTACGATATCAATCTGCTTTAGCATCTGAAAATTATGCATAATTGCGTCCAGAGAGCAGCTACCCCACCGAATAAGGTATGCAAGTATTTCAAGAAATTTAGTTGTTTGTGATAAGTTTATAAAATCGCGAGGGCCATATAGAAAAGGAATCATTGCTAATGAGCTGAATGTGCCGGGTCGATCAGCGAATGATACAGAACGCTCCAACCGAAGAATTTATCAAGAGTGTGGAATTGATAATTCATATATGAAGAAAAACTTCAAAAAACATAAGTACCGTGCTTATTAATTCACACCTGTACAAATTCTTCTTCCCGGTGATGGTAATAAAAGATTGGGCTTTTGTTTTTGGTTTCTTGAAAAACTACAACATGGTCCAAATTTTTTCCAGAAAAATACTATGGACTGATGAGTATTACAAATTCGGGAGAGTCTGATAGGAAAAATCTGCATCACTACGCAACAGTGAATCCCCGTTTAATAAGAAAGGTTAGGCTGTAAGTTCACTAGTCTTTAAACATATAGACATGCCTTTCAGATAATGCGGTTCTGGGGTCATCTTTATCGAACCACAACCAAGACAATAATGTATCTATAAAATCACAACAACCAGTTGGTTCATGATAAATCAGGAACGAATCAAAATATTCAGGATTTCTTTTCAGATTCTCCATCGCCATAAAAAGGAAGAACTTTTCTCTAAGTTAACCGACCTCGTATCTCTTTATCTTTTTCGGAGATGCCAATGATGAGCATCGAAAAATTCACCACCCTTTATACAAGGTGGGCCAGGAACTGATTGCGCTATCGTCTTCACTTCATGAAGTAGGCGCTAGGCCTATTCGGTGAACATGATCCCCTCAATCATTCAATTGAGTAACTGTTTCACAAGATACTGCAAGCCCACTATTCACAAAATGCTGCCATATCTAAATCTTCATTTCACAATTCAACATTTCATCAACAATCAGTTGTCTACTAGTTCCCACAGTGTGTTAACATTTTTAAGAAAGAAGACAGTGTATAAGTGCTATTTTAAACCAGTTTGTGAGGAACTATGATGTTTTCACAACAGATGGGCGTCTGTTATTTTGTAAATACTGCGAAGGACTTGTTGCGGCAACCTAATAGTTCCAAGTTACGCAGCATCTCGTAACCGGAAAACATGCAAGTAATCAAAATCGAAAAAGGGTGAATAACCAACGGCAACTGTTAATTTCTGCTTCACCAAGGCCTGGACCTAAACGTTCAAAATTCAATGAAGAAATATGTAGGAATTTTATTCGCGCTGATATTCCGTTGGCTAAATTAAGGAATGAAATTCTTCGCAAAAGTTTGGAAAAGTTTATGAAGCAAACGAATCAACATTAAGAAAAAATTATGTTTCCGGGTTATATGCAGTAACATTACACAAACTAAGAGAAAAAGTAAATAATCACAGTATTTGGGTGTCTTTGGATGAAACATCCGATGCAGAACAAAGATGCATATCAAATTTTGTGTTTAGTATATTAGGAGTTACCGACGAAAAACATAAATCATATCTGCTGACTTTAACAGTCTTGGACAAAGTGAATCATTCAATAATTACTGCTTTTTTCGACGACTCTCTAAGGATATTGTGGCCGTCTGGAATTTTATGTGACAAAGTGCGAGTGGTTTGTAGTGATGCTGCACCATATATGTGCAAAGCAATGCGAGCGTTGCCGATTTTGTATTCAAACATGATACATGTGATCTGTTTAGCACATGGTTTACACCGAGTAGCTGACTTAGTTCGCAATCTATATTCAAACGTTAACGTGCTGATATCATCTGTGAAAAAGATTTTCCTCAAAGCACGGAGTCGTATGCAGAAGTTGCGGGAAATTGCGGGGCACTTTCCACTTCCGGTCACGTCAATCAATACAAAATGGGGAACTTGGATCGACGTGCTGTGTATTACCCCGAAAATTTTGAATTTCTTGGGAAAGTGATTAATGAATACGACTTTGAAGACGCGCAGGGCGTTGAAGAAACACAGAGTATTAGATAGGTCTTCGAGAAGATTTGTTTTTATTCGAGCTAATTTGGCTTGCATATCAACTGTAATCTCTAAACTAGAAGAAATTTTCTTTACAAGACAGCATTGAAGTAGTAGAAGATACGGTTAAGGGTTTAACTAAACTCAAGAAAAAGGATTTCGTTAATAAATTAAACCTACCATTGTCATCAAAACAGGCTTTGTCGCTGAAAAGAACTTTTTAACGATGGTATCGCTAAGGTTCATTCGGTTTTGAATAAACTGACAGAACTATCGTATTGGAAAATTCATTTACTTAGATATTCTGTACTAAATTACATGGTACGTTTAAAATTAACTGCCATGAGAGAGATCCTTGTCTAATATGTGGGAAATAGCTATAATTTCATTTAATTCGCTTCTTGTTTTACTATTCCTTTATTTCAGTACTAGCCAGTTTTTTTAAAGTTCTGCTTCCAGTTTTGAAAGATTTTATAAGTAGGGCACTTTCGGTGTGGATAACGTTGAAGATATAATATTGCAGTCGCCGTAGCATTTCTACGCCAAGGATGACGCTGAACTTTACTGAAGCCAATTGTAGTGAATTTCCCGCGTAGCTGTTGTTTCAAATTCGTGAAGAAAAATCTACGTGGTTTAGTTCCCATAAACGCCGTAGCAGCCGATCGAGTACCAACCCGAAGCTACCTCTCCCGTCGTCCAATTCAAGTAATACGAAAATTATTTGATGTTCAACTTATTTACTTCCGAAGCAACTGCTTCAATTTGCTGCTGTCACATTTTCATTAACATTTTCTACGAAATGGTCTACTGACTTCACAATTAGTGCAGAATGCGCAGATGCAATATAAAACTACTTATTTCTCGGTATTGCAGACGTACTCGGGAAAAGCGCTTCAATAATCTCTTTATAACTTCGATTCAGAATCAACTTGTTACTATTTACTCTCCAGGCACAAGCTATTTCTGGATTACACCCAGTTTGTCGATAAGGTAATCAGTACAGTTTGTTATGTTAATTTCAAATTCGCCGCTTTACATGAATCAATTTCTTAATTTGTTTGCCGCTTCGTAAGAATTAATAACGTTATATTAATTGCCGTTTGTATATTGCATACAGTTTATTCATAAAATTGTAAACTATTATGTGGTGCTTTATATTTGGTTCAATTTCATGTAACTCCATAGCGTCAGTCCCGGAATTAAATGGTTAGCCCTCGTAGTTAAACTTTTATTTAACAATGTTCTGTTTATGTAATTTGGAAAAAGGTATGAGTAGATAACGATACTTCGAATTTAAAGCTCTACGGAAAACTTAAGTGCGATTGTAAGCCAAATACTATATTTCGTGAAGCAGACACGGACGATACGTAGTAAAATTATGTGGCTAATTAACAGGCAAATTGTGTAATTATTTTAATAAATTGTCTTACTTACCACTTGTTGTAATTTTTGACAGAGAAACAAATGATGCACAAGCCATGCTATGATGCCAATAGTCCTAATTTCTAAAAAAATCCCCATTATCTCGAAGTTGTCAGTCTTCCACATAGCAGAAAGATTGAATATGTTGATAATTAAAGTTGGTAGAAGTAGAATGAAAAGCCACAAAGCGTGGGGATTTATGCAGAGTTTGACACTCATGCTGTTTTGGAATATGCATTCGCGTAAACGCCCCAAATTTTTAAGTTCTTTTCCTAACATTGGGTTCTGTGTTTTAGTTTTCAGATGTTCTTCCAGAGTTGACCTTAAGGAACGTTCCCAGGACTTCAGAAGGATGTAGACAAAATATATGTCCATTGCTAGGTGAGATAATGGAATCATTTGAGCCAACGAAGAGAGTAAAATGCAAACAGTATCAAGTAGCGTAAACGCAAATACAAAAGCGAGAAAGTGACATACAACCGCCAGAAGTATCAAAATGCAGTAAGCAACGCCACGGATTTTCGCCCTGGTATTTAGTTCAAGCTGATATCTATCGTCTTTAAAATCATTTTGAAGCTCAATAATTTCTACGCAACGATTTAGAAATAAACTTCTCTGGTTAGCTGTAAGGGTGGTGCCCAGGGTTGATACTAAACCAAAACTACAATAACATGTTTCTCCTAAAATTTGAATTCTAGTAATCCTTTCTTCTACTGCAAACAAGCAGTAGATGTTCCATATGAGCGCACAAACGAGCGAAGATATTATTATGAAATTGGCTGTTAGGTACGTCTTGGATATTAAAAATTGTGGTTTACTGTACAACTGGTTTTTGTGTTGGCAACAACATTTTATAGTTGTTATTCCAAAGATGTTGCCCATTTTAAACAGAGGAAACAAAACACAGACAACACAGTTTGGCAATGATTGCTGCCGGGATTTGAACTTCAAGCTATTCATGATATTCTTCAAACTTTCCATATTAAATCTCAAAACGCTCACTGAGCAGGGTTATACCACTGCAAATATCAATTTTACTTTGTATTAAATGACTACCTATTTAAGGAAATTACTGTGTAATATCCTAATTATTTGCGTTCTAAAAACAATTAAGTAATGATATATAAACACCGGTTGTAATAAAATATATGTCAATACAAATAATGTCATTGGAATTGCGACCAGTTTGGAAATACTAATCGAATTATCATTTTATGGAAGCTAACAATTAGATAAAATACTAAAAAAAATTAATATTTTGCGGTTTCCAAATCCGATAGCATTAACTATGATCTAAACTGGTAAATTACGTAGGAACATATAGTTTTCTGGTTTTATAGCTATCCAAAATAGTCCATAATTGTATAATTCTATACTGGTAACAACAGAGACGTCAAGGAGTTCGGTGATAAAACAACTAGGCTTGCAAAACAAAGTATCATATGACAGGATAAACAGAAAAAGTTCTGTAAACCTTGCGGTCGTTATTGACCCCGGTAATTATGCGACGTTAGGTTACCATTAACAGTTGCAGAGATGAGATATTTAAGAAGAAGTGTAGGCAGAACAAAAAGATACAAATCGGAAACGTAACATCGAGGGACGAACTAGGTGTAGAACCGGTAGGGAATACCATCCAACAAAGTCTGCTAAAATGGTATGATAATGTGGTGCGAATGGATGAAGAGAGACTCTTAAAGATGATAACAGAATAGACAGAAAAAGGAAAGAGGAAGAAAGGAAACTCAAAACAAGCTGAATAGACACCATCAAGAATATGGCACAACATGAAAGAACGGTTATTGGTCAAGTGAAGAGGTTGTCACTAAACAGAAAGGAAAACCAGAAAGGGATTGCGGGACCCATACTTTGGGGTACAAAGAAAAAAAAAGCAGGTAACACGTGTCCGATTCGAAATCATAGATTAACATATTTTGCTAATTCGGCTGCAAATGCGACCCCGACACACAAACGAGTCAAATAAGTTACCTTGTAGTTTACCTTCTCGGACTACGAACTTCGAAATCATTCGAATACTCATCAAGTTATATACTGACACATATTTCGATTACCACGGAAACAACGAAACGAAAGTAATCAGAAATGTTTTTATCATTTGAATGGGTTAATAATATGTTAATAACATTTCGATATGCTGCATAACCGAATATTTCGAATTGTTTCATTCGAAATGCCCGCGATACAAAACGAACGTATTCGAGAAGTTTACATCATTCGAATGAATTACTCGCATCTGAAGGTTATCCCGGAATATGTGCCTAATTGAATATTTCGAATGATTTCATTCCAGATGCGCGCGTCACTAAACGAACGTATTGGAGAAGTTTTTATCATCAAAATGAATTAGTCGCACCTCGAGTTATCTAGAGATGTATGCATAATCGAACATTTCGAATGATTTCATTCCAGATGCGCCCGCCACTAAACGAACTTATTCGAGAAGCTTCTGACATTCAAATTAATTACTCGCATATCGAGATATTTCCAGATATATGCATAAACGAATGTTTCGAACGATTTCATCCGAGATGTGCACGCCACTAAACGAACGTATTCGAGAAGTTTTCATCATTCGAATGAATAACTCGCATCTCGAGGTTATCTCGAAATATGCGCGTAATCGAATATTTGGAATGATGTCATTCCAGATGCGCGCGTCACTAAGCGAACGTATTGGAGAAGTTTTTCTCATTCAAATGAATTACTAGCATCTTCAGTTATCGCGAGATATATGCATAATCGAATATTTCGAATGTTTTCATTCCAGATGCGCGAGAAGTATTGGAGAAGTGTTTATCATTCAAATGAATTACTCGCATCTTGAGTTATCTTGCGATATATGCATAATCGAATATTTCGAATGATTTCATTCCAGATGCGCGCGTCACTATACGAACGTATTGGAGAAGTTTTTCTTATTCAAACGAATTTACTCGCATCTCGAGTTATATCGAGATATATGCATAATCGAATATTTCGAATGATTTCATTCAAGATGCGCGCGCCACTAAACGAAACTATTCGAGAAGCTTCTGACATTCGAATTAATTACTCGCATATCGAGGTATTTCCAGATATATGCATATTCGAATGTTTCGAATGATTTCATCCGAGATGTGCACGTCACTAAACGAACGTATTCGAGAAGTTTTCATCATTCGAATGAATAACTCGCATCTCGAAATATGTGCGTAATCGAATATTTGGAATGATGTCATTCCAGATGCGCGCGTCACTAAGCGAACGTATTGGAGAAGTTTTTCTCATTCAAATGAATTACTCGCATCTCGAGTTATCTCGAGATATATGCATAATCGATTATTTCGAATGCTTTCATTCCAGATGCGCGCGTCACTATACGAACGTAATGGAGAAATTTTTCTCATTCAAATGAATTACTCGCATCTCAAGTTATATCGAGATATATGCATAATCGAATATTTCGAATGATTTCATTCAAGATGCGCGCGCGCTACTAAACGAAACTATTCGAGAAGCTTCTGACATTCGAATTAATTACTCGCATATCGAGGTATTTCCAGATATATGCATAATAGAATGTTTTGAATGATTTCAACCGAGATGTGCACGCCACTAAACGAAGCAGTAAGTTAAACAAAGATACCTATAGTTTGTTTACTAAACGACGCGATGGCGGAGCTGTGAATGACGTCACGCAACGTCACTTGCCGTAGTTGTTAGTAAAATATGGGATTTGAATTAGCAATTGTATGTGTAACAATCATGTTTTCTGCTATAGATTTACTAACGCCATTAATTTCACCTGCAATGAACTGCTTACATAAAATCGCAAGGTTACGTGAAAGCAACTGCTACATGGGTGTTACACAATGGTTTATGAAATATTAACAATTTCTTCTACATAACTCTACAGTACGTTATTATTTGATGTAACTTATTTGAATTTCTTCCAATAATGTTGTTTTTTAATTTACGTTGCAAGTTTACAATCTACTCGAATTACGGAGTAATAAGTAAGTATAATGGCGAGGTAGCTATATGTCATGAGTTGGGCACCATCTACTGATGGGTCTCCAGGATTCACTCAATGAGGTCTTCCGGCCATAGCCGTTTAAGTTCCGCGGGCTGGTGGCAGTAGAGGTTAGGGATATACTGATTAGTGTGATGTAAGGTGCGATCACGACTTTTAGTAGCGGTATTCTTGATAACATCTGCTATGAAGGGAATTCCGATGTCATTATGGAGGGTGTGATTGCTGATAAACCATGGAGCGTTAGCCAGATTACGCAGCGTCTTCGACTGGAAGGACTGTAATATTTTGGTATTTGAGGGCTTGCTACATCCCCATAATTCGATCCCATAGGACCAAACAAGTGTGAGGATGACTTTATAGAGTAGCAGCTTGTTTTCTATACTCAATTGCGATTTACGTCCAATTAGCCAATACATATTTTTTGTCTTGAGATTGAGTTGCTGTCGTGGTAATTAGGGTATTATTTGTAGTTGGGATGTCTTCAGTATAAAGGAGGTATAGGAAAGGGCCGAGGACACTTCCTTGCGGAACACCGGAGTTTATAGAATGGTAATTTGATAGCGCGTTCTCGTATTGGACTTGATAGCATCTGTCAGTTAGGTAGGATTTTATGAGGAGGTAAATTTGGTGGGGTAGCTTTCTTTTTATTTTGTATAAAAGTCCGGGATGCCAGACTTTATCGAAGGCTTGCTGGATATCTAGGAAGACCGAAGTGCACATTTTTTTCCCCTCAAGATTTTCTTTAATGTGGTTAACTATTCTACGGCATTGCTGAATGGTAGAGTGACCTTCACGTAAACCGAACTGGTGCAGAGGAATTAGTTCACCTAGTGGTGTTATTTCTTTGATTCTGTGTAGAAGTAATCGCTCGAATAGTTTAGAAAAAAGGGGTAGCAAACTTATCGGTCGGTATGAACTAGTTTCTTGCGGAGGCTTACCGGGCTTGGCAATCATAGTTATTAATGCATATTTCCATTGTGTAGGGAAGTAAGAAATGGCAAGCATACGGTTGTATATCGTTGTAATGAGGACTATTGCTTTTTTGGGAGATGCTTTAGTACACTCCCCACTATGAGATCGTATACAGGGGCTTTATATGGACTAATTCGTTTTATTTCTCTGTAGAGTTCTGCACTAGAAATAGGTTTCAGGGCTAGAGATAGTTGAGCAGGCGAGTTAAAATATATATCAATCTCTGCGTCCAAGTTGGGGTCTTTAGATGGTGTTGGTGTGAATACATGAGCGAGGTGTTCTCCAAATAAGCTTGCTTTTTTTTCCTTAGATCGAGCCCATGTTCTATCTGATTTCCTTAAGGGTCGTACTACAGTAGTAGGCCTTTTGAACTTTTTAGTAGCTTGCCAGATAGAGTGGTCTACTGGTGACAGGTTAGACATGTAATAGCCGAATTCTGTTATCCTGAATAGCGGTGTGAAGTCGGTGGGTTAAGTTATTTAGTATGGTCTTGTTTCGAGAATTTCTAGATCTTTGCCATTTAGCTCGAGCTCTGCGTCTTTCTACTACTAGTTGCCTTATATGTAGCGGTATATTTTGGCTTACTAGTGCGTTTTTATTTTCATTCGGAGGCTGGTTTTTGGATTAGATTAGTGAGATACTCTACGGCTTCGTCGATTTCGTTGGGTGTTTGCATTCTGCGACTTAGGTGGATATTATCGTTGATGATAAGTTGAAACTGTTTCCAGTCAGTCTTTGCGGTACAAAATTTTGGTATTGGGGTTTTCCAAATAACATTTGTACTCAAAGTTATTATAATTGGGGTGTGGTCTGACTGTAGGTCCATGTTGGTTTCGGCTTCGCTATATATGTCGGAGATACCTTGCCGGGATTTTATTGAGGTCATTCGGCCAGTAAGTTGCTCACCAGTGGAATTATAATTTAGTTTATGTTGTTCTATGGTTTGGAAGAATGATCGTCCTTTAGGTGTAATCAATCTGGAGCCCCAGGCAGTACGCTTGGCGTTCTAGTCTCCTGCTATCAAAAAACGGGATTCAATTGAGTGTAGGAAGTCTTGATATTCGTCAGCTGCGATGGCGTGCCTAGGAGGGGAGTAGATAGCTCCGACAGTTAGTGGTCAGGGGAATAAGTTTACTTTCACTAAGGCGTTTTGGATTTTGTTGGTTATATAAGCCGATAATAAGTAGTGAATTTGCATAGTTTGGAAGTTTCTGGTAGGAGCCACGTGGGGGTTGTTCATTAGTTGTAGCGTAAGTTGGTGGGTGTATTTTATTAGGTGTCCTCATAGTTGATTGCTTAGGTATGTTTCTAGCTTTTAGGTCTCTATAAACCACGCATCCTTTGTAATTCCCGGAATGATCACCTTGGCACAGGGAACATGTCGCTGGAGTATTCCTAGTCTTTTTACAAGTTTTGCTGTCGTGTGGTCCTCCACATTTAACACAGTTGTAGGGCTTTCAGCAGAAGGTCTTGGAGTGGCCATATGCTTGGCAGCGTGTACATTGAATTATGTTATTCTTGATTCGAGGTGCTTCTACTCTTATTTTAGTATTTTGCAGAAACTCTACTTTATAGATTTCTTTATTGTTCGGTTGTGATTCGAGATTAATGAAAAACATTGGTAAGGGTTCTTTATTTACTCTGTGCCTAATATTAATGATGTTTCTAACGGAGTGGCCTAGTTTAAGCAGTTCGTCCTTAATATCTTCAACAGGGATTGAATGATGCAGATCACGTAGGACAACTCTGTAGGATCTTTCTTGCTTAATTTGATAGGTGTGATGGACTATTTTTTCATCACGTAAATGTTTGATTAGCTTCCTGTATGCATCAATGGATTTCAGGTTGATTTTTACTGTGCTATTAGCTAATGATTTAGCGTAGAATCTTTCCTCTTCGATGACTTTGCTCAGATTATCGAACATAGCTTTGAAATCTGTGACCCCATAAATGTATATTGGTGGGGGGCAGGGTCTGAAGGTTGTGTTTTCGAGTTATTTTCGTTTGAATTGCTATCAGTGTGAGTGTTCTGTTCTATTTGAGAGAGTACTTGACATCTGTTTTTTGTGTCTGTTGGGAGTATGTTTTCGACAGTTTTGTTTTGTGAAATACGTTTCCTTTTTTTAACAATAGTTTGCCAGGGGTGTTTATCATCATTATCCTCTTGAGTTGCGACCATTGCTTCATCTTCGGCGCTATCGTTGTTATGGCTAAATTGTACGGGTTGAGAGAAAGCTGTGGAGGTATTATTGAGGTTTATCATGTTTGGAGGTGGGACCTGGGTTAGGTACTGTTGGTGAGGTTGTGGTATCGGTGTTTGGGTTTGGTACATTTGTGATTGGAAAAGATTTGGCTGAGTTTGACTTATCTGATATACGTAGTTTGGCATCTGCTGCAGTTGGTTTTGCATTGTAGACATCGGTTGAAAATTGTTCCAGTTGTTTGGAATATTGTTGGATGACGCGGGTATATTCCCGGTCGGAAACATTTCACTACATTAATGTCTATATTAATACAATATAGTTTAGCGAGTTGGATTTGAACTTAAATTTTTGCGCCGATAACAGTGTTATCGTGCACATTCGTAGCTGCATTATCCGGCCGATAGAGTACTGTAGGCTGCTTCTACTGCCCGATAAGTTTATCCTGCGGAATAAGTAAACTAACCTCTGACGTAGACTACCGGACGATTGAAAGACAGAAAATACGGCAGCATGGCGGATAAATTCGGCTGATAGCTAGTCTAGAACTTTATCGGTACATTGAAAGACTGACCCTTAGACGCAGTCTTTCTTAAACTTTTCTTCAATCTTTACCCTCGTCTTTATTGATTGTTTGGAATTCTAATTGCGCTAAGCAGCTTCCTTCATACCAATGGTTGTTTTAAATTTGTCGTCATTTTTTTATATATGGCCCCCAGCATGCCATTGTTGGGCAAGGGCCTCCCCCATAAGGGGGGTTGTTGATTTACTCTCCCATAGTGATCAATCCTCGTGGGAGAAAGCCAACGCAAAAAAATGTCGTCATTTGCAGTGAAGCTACATTTCCGTGTCTTACACAGTAAGTGTTTGTCTTAACAGTTCGAAATGAGAAGCTTTTTGGATATAGTAAATATTTTATTTGGTGTAAGGATAGCAACTTATACGATTAGTGCTTAAAAAGTAGGTATTTGTTACATAAATTAGAAT
Organism: Limonius californicus; assembly: GCA_014611495.1. NCBI lineage: Eukaryota > Metazoa > Arthropoda > Insecta > Coleoptera > Elateridae > Limonius > Limonius californicus. Next base: position 1,040 of record JABXWE010011874.1, on the reverse strand, counting down.
AATTTAATAACTTTCAGTGTTTGACCCACGATGCACGAAACTGCAATGCTACCAACACGTACGTTACGACTGTTCCAGATATCTAAAAAAATAAAATGAACTAAAATTCGTAGATGATTTGGTATACGCAATAGATATGTAACGTTTGTTGAATAGCCGAAGAATTATTTCTTCCCTGGGTATTAAACTTAAGTACCATATGTACAAAAAAATTTTAGATAAAGGGTGGCTTTGTATGTCAGAACGTATGTCGCACTTTGAAACTGCTTTTAAATTGAGGGGATCGAGGGTTTATTTTCAAGTACATATTACAATAAATGTTCAAAATGTCAACCGTTTTCATCCAAGCATAAATTTACACGCCTTTTCATGTTATCAAATGCGTTTTGGAGCATAACGGGTGTGATATTGGCACCTTCATACAACACGCGCCTGTTATTATCACCCGGTAACAATTCATGAGTTGTCTGCATCTTGTAAGGAAATAGACCAATGTTTCTCCTCAAAATTGTTCTACAGGTACCTACAGATACAGGAACTTGTTGTACGAGTCGGCGCAATGATGTTGTAGGTGCTCCATTCATAATCTCTTGAACATTTTGAATGGTCTCCTCTGTACGGACTGTTGGCCTTCCACTTCCGCTCTTCCGTGTTACGCTCTCTGTTTCTCTAAATAACCGCACACAATTTCGTACCACATTAAAACAGTCGGCCTCCAGAAACACAAAATCAGGAAACTGTTATCGTAATTCAACCATACAAGGGCGGGTACTGTAAATCCATTCCCCATTTTCAAGATTTCCAATCTGATTAAAACTGACATTTAATTGTCATAAAATCATCAAAGACCGACGTATTGAAGTACAAAGCCACCCTTTATCTAAAATTTATTTGTACATATGGTATATTTGACTGACTGACTACTGCCAGCTTTAAATAAAGCGTCACCAGGTTATTTGAGCCTATGCTTACTGAAGCTAGCAGTCGAGTTCCAACGGTGAAGATGTCAGAAGCCCTCAGTACAGGTTTCTGGATATTCA
>JABXWE010011873.1:0-13008 GCA_014611495.1 Limonius californicus | reverse complement strand
GTATGAAGGTTATGTTGATGCAGTGTTTATATTAAATAAGTATTTCACCCTGTATATAGGACGCAAATGATGACTTATTTATTAAATAAAAAGTTGCAAGAATCTACGAGCCGTATCTTCTATACCGTGTGCTGACTTTGAATACGCTCCATAGGGAAAGTACATGCGTTTGTGGAATTTTTCAATTTCCTGCTCCCCAAGTTGAAAAACCCGTCCAAAACAAGGTGTACGCAGAAGGGACATTGATTTTATAGAAATTATATCTAGGTACTATTTATTTTTAGAATATCAACTTAAGTGATTAAATTAAAAAAATATGAAATAATTTATAGAGTGGGTATAGTAATAGCACCAAATCCGACGTGCGCATCCCGCCGGCGTGGCTTAATGGTTACGCATATGCTTTGTAACGCGAACTCGGGAGTTCGAATCCGCTCTTCAGCCGCAATGTGATGGCATTTTATGCCTCTGGGACAAGTGCAGGTGGCTTCTTTAATATCACCATTCTTTTCCAACACTGCAATAAAATTATAACCGAATTAATTGCATATTACATTAACAAAGGCAAATGTTATTATACCTACCTATAGATACCTTGTAGCTTTTGTCTTTCATACTAGCAAATACTTCCCCTCTGATAATCTGCAAATCAGAGTCAAAGTCCATTTTCTTTACATGACTGGATTCTAAGGCGTTTTCACATTTCACCCCTTTTTATAATTTTGTTATCATCTATAAAAGCATTGATGCTGGAAAGTTTTAGGACATGTTTAAAAGCCATTATTTTCTTAACAACAAAAGGATCTGAAAATAAAACAAACAAAAAGGTACTGTAAAAATAAAATAGACATAACCTCAACAAGATTTAAAGCAGAATTAATATGTTAAATTAACTCACCTGGGCAAAAACGAATAAAAACCACTTAAATAGCACGTTCCTTCAACAATCTATCCAACTGAAAAGTCTTATTTTATCACATAAACCACGAAAACACTAAATGAAAAATTGCTTATGGGGATTTACCGTTATCAACGAAATTGTTTGGAGTCGGTGTAAGCTCCGCCCGTCTCTGTGACGTCAGACTTAGGCTGTCTATTGGTTGAAGTGGCAAGGAAAGGGGGAGAAAAAAAGGAGAGGCGGCGACATTGGGGTACAGGTGGTCTTACGCCGCGGCATTCCAACAACGTGGTCGCGTTTACGCGAAATTAACGCTAAAATATGCCCCAAATCCTTAAAAATGCCCCAACATTCTAAAACTTACCCCAAAAATTCTTAAAAATACCTCAAAAATCTAAAACACTCCAAAATACCTAAAAAAAAACTCAAATATCCAAAAATTTACCTCAAAATCCTACAACATACGCCATAAATTCTAAATAAATGGCTAACAATCCTAAAAAATACTCCAAAAATCCTAGAAATACCCCAACATTCTAAAATATAGCCCAAAATCCTAAAAAAACCGCAACAAACCTAAAAAATATATATTCCATAATTCTTAAAAATCCTAAAATATACCCCAAAATCCTAAAAAACCGCAACAAACCTAAAAAATATATATTCCATAATTCTTAAAAATCCTAAAATATACCCCAAAATCCTAAAACTACCACAAGACGCCCACACATCCTACAAAATACCCTAAAATCTTTTAAAATATCATACATTTTGTCAGAATTTTTGGCTATTATTTAGGTTTCGTTCAGGTCACGCTTAAGCGACCAAGTCGTTAAACAAATACCAAATAAACCTAAATAACACCCACAAAATGGAATGACCAAAAGTATAAAACCCCTTGAAATGAAACACATAATTACCCAATAATATTATTAAGATTTTTTGCTTTTTCGAGATTCGCTGCGGTCCGAGTCGCAAACAAATATCCAATAATCCTGAAAAATACCCAGAATTATTAGGATTGTATTTCTCTTCACGATTTTGTGAATATTTTAAAATTTTCCAGTATTTTTGGAGTATTTTAAGATTTAGGGATATATTGTTAGGATTTTGGGGTATATTTAAACCCACACTGTCGCTATTAACAAACGCCAACATTTATCCGTATTACCATAATAATTACTAACAAAATGTAACCTTACACTTTACTTGTGCACAATAATAAAACAACACAAGAGAGATAACCAATAAAGGTCGTGTCGTAAAGGGGAACAATGTCATAGGTTGGTTTTCCACATGACTTGTAGAAGATACAAACATCCTTTGAGACATCTTAAAATGAATAAAAAACTAGGCATTAAAATTTTATTTATAGTTTCTTTCTAGCGTTGTCGATACTTAATAATTATGATTAATACTGTATTACAGATTATTTTTAGGTAAGCTGCCCAGGACGGAGAAACTGGAATCATTCTGTTCAAAATTATGTGTATGATTGGTGTAAAATAAATACGAAATGTTGATTAACAATGATAGATTTAAACTGTTAATATTTACGTGCTTCTTCATTTTATTACAAACTGTACTTGCTTTTACAAACGTTTTTAGGATGCGGATTTGATAGGCCCTTTTTTTTTATTGTAGTTATTCGTAGATACGAATAATCCACATGTAACATAAGATTTCCTGGAATAATCTGCAATTTAATCATTGGGAAAAGATTGGCAGAAATAAAAGGTCAGATAAACAGAAGCTTGAAAACACAAAAACAGATAAGGAAACATTACTAGATAGCAGTACCTACAGTAAGACTGTACTAAACTACGTTTTGTCAATAATTTAATGAAAATTGGAACACCGAGTGTTTGCATGTAAGATACAACATACATGCCATCGGAACACCCTCTTTTATTTGTGATGGATAAATGAAATTTGGTTTGGGCGTCATATATATAAAAGTCAATTATAGAAAAATATATTGGTCTTCATCTAAATACAGAAACCTGCGTTTTCAAATATTTGGCATTAGTATATAATTCTGTACAGAGTTAAAGAACATGCATTACATGCATGCATCTTCTATGGTATGTACAGTGGTGCCGGAGTTCTTTTTTCTTGATAGCTATGCAATTTTTCCTAAAATGTTGCTATTTTTATTTCACGGAAAACAGATGAACTTTTTTATGTACCTGATGGCAGTCTAGTAGCAATAGAACATATTTTAAATTAACAATAATTTTAGTTGAAATGCATTACTGTACGATACCAAATACATAAAAATATACAGAGCTGTTCGTTTAAAATACGAAGGTACTGATCATATCCTGAGAATACTGGAAGTAGTGTAAAACTGCTGTTACCAAAAAATAATTGAATATTATGCATACCCATATCACTATATCAAACTCCTGGTTTATTTTTTACAAACGTTGAAAAGCAGGGAGTCTTGTTATTGTTGATATTGGGTATACTACGTACAGTAATAAAGGATTCTTATTTGTGTATGTTTTTTTTTCTTTTATTCATACTACCGTTCCCCCCCGGAACCGCTTTCGCATTACTTCAGGGGGGTGCGGGCGTCCCTTACACACTAAACATTCATGCAACATGCACCCTAAACTTAACTAAGCGAAATGCGGTCGCCCCAGCTGAGGTTCGATCGCCCAGCGGATTGACTGCATTTCACTATGGCCTGTTGCCGCACCGAGGGCCCTAATTTGAGTATGGTTTACTTAAAACAAACTAATTTTTCCAGTTTTTTTTTTTAGAGCATCAGGCCTGTAAGACACGACACAGAATTTTATCTTAACTTTGTTCAAAGTGTTTTCACAAAATTCTCTGTCGTGTCATACAGCAAAATTTTGAACAAAATTCTGTAGATTCGTGTTCTAAAACATACAGAATTTTGTACAAAGTCGGCGTCGCATCGATGCGCAAACGAGCAATTTTTAGTGTTTATTAACAATCACAGAGGGCAGAGAAGAATATGTTTACCACATGTTTATCCCGTCTGCCGACACTCCACGCACTTTCTCTTATCTCACTCGCGTTCTTTGTTGCTGCAACTTGTTTGCTTTGTCGTGTGTTTATGTAAAATAAATAAATAAAAGCGTAACGAACTTATGCATTAACCTAATATTATAAAATCTAGAATTCTACTTTATCAACAGCCACATGATTATTTTGAGTTTTATCACGGATGTCACCGTAATTTGCACCTATTTGTGCATGCTTACCGACAGAATTTTGTACAAAATTCTGTGCCGTGTCATACAGACTATACACGCAATAGAATTTTGTTCAAAATTCTGTAGGTTTTTGGAACATAAATCTACAGAATTTTCTACACAATTTTGCAGTACGACACGACACAGAATTTTGTAAAAATGCTTTGAACAAAATTCTGTTCCCTGTAATAAGTGTTTTGCAGAATTTTGTACAAAATTCTATGCCGTGTCATACAGACCATACAAGGAATAGAATTTTGTTCAAATTTTTTTACAAAATTCTGTAGGTTTTTGGAACATAAATCTACAGAATCTTGTACACAATTTTGCAGTATGACACGACACCGAATTTTGTAAATAATACTTCCAAAAAAAATTTGTACTAAATTCTGTGATATATCATACAGACTATACACGGAAGAGAATTTTGTTCAAAATTCTGTAGGTTTTTGGAACATAAATCTACAGAATCTTGTACACAATTTTGCAGTATGACACGACACAGAATTTTGTAAAAAATAGTTTCAAAAAAAATTTGTACTAAATTCTGTGATATATCATACAGACTATACACGGAAGAGAATTTTGTTCAAAATTCTGTAGGTTTTTGGAACATAAATCTACAGAATTTTCTACACAATTTTGCAGTACGACACGACAGAGAATTTAATCTTAATTTTGTTCAAAGTGTTTTCACAAAATTCTGTGTCGTGTCATACAGCAAAATTTTGTACAAAATTCTGTAGATTCGTGTTCTAAAACCTACAAAATTTTGTACAAAGTCGGCGTCGCATCGATGCGCAAACGAGCAATTTTTAGTGTTTATTAACAATCACAGAGGGCAGAGAAGAATATGTTTACCACATGTTTATCCCGTCTGCCGACACTCCACGCACTTTCTCTTATCTCACTCGCGTTCTTTGTTGCTGCAACTTGTTTGCTTTGTCGTGTGTTTATGTAAAATAAATAAATAAAAGCGTAACGAACTTATGCATTAACCTAATATTATAAAATCTAGAATTCTACTTTATCAACAGTCACATGATTATTTTGAGTTTTATCACGGATGTCACCGTAATTTGCACCTATTTGTGCATGCTTACAGACAGAATTTTGTACAAAATTCTATGCCGTGTCATACAGACCATACAAGGAATAGAATTTTGTTCAAAATTTTTTACAAAATGCTGTAGATTTTTGGAACATAAATCTACAGAATCTTGTACACAATTTTGCAGTATGACACGACACAGAATTTTGTAAATAATACTTCCAAAAAAAATTTGTACTAAATTCTGTGATATGTCATACAGACTATACACGGAAGAGAATTTTGTTCAAAATTCTGTAGGTTTTTGGAACATAAATCTACAGAATCTTGTACACAATTTTGCAGTATGACACGACACAGAATTTTGTAAAAAATAGTTTCAAAAAAAATGTGTACTAAATTCTGTGATATATCATACAGACTATACACGGAAGAGAATTTTGTTCAAAATTCTGTAGGTTTTTCTACACAATTTTGCAGTACGACACGACAGAGAATTTAATCTTAATTTTGTTCAAAGTGTTTTCACAAAATTCTGTGTCGTGTCATACAGCAAAATTTTGTACAAAATTCTGTAGATTCGTGTTCTAAAACCTACAGAATTTTGTACAAAGTCGGCGTCGCATCGATGCGCAAACGAGCAATTTTTAGTGTTTATTAACAATCACAGAGGGCAGAGAAGAATATATATTAATAATAATAAAAGGCAATTTCAACAGGTATTTATTTTTATTTTGGCTTTATACGTATTTCGACATACAATATGTCATTATCAAAAGCATTTAATGAAGTAAACATTTGTAGTTGCTTGGGTAACAGCACACTGGATCTTGGTTTTGGGCTTGGTTCAGGTCTTCTAATAACATTTTTACACTTCTGTGATGATAAACGTAAATTGGATATACTCGAAACCTTTCAAATTCACAAACACACTTTAACAAACACACCTTTAATGAATGAGCAAATTGAGCTCATAAATTCCCCGCTATTGGAAGTTTTGGAATAGAAGACCTGAGCCAAGCCCAAAATCAAGATCCAGTGTGCTGTTACCCAAGCAACTACAAATGTTTACTTCATTAAATGCTTTTGATAATGACATATTGTATGTCGAAATACGTATAAAGCCAAAATAAAAATAAATACCTGTTGAAATTGCCTTTTATTATTATTAATCTATAAAGTATGAATTTCAACGAATAAGGCAGCAAACAATTAACAGAGAAGAATATGTTTACCACGTGTTTATCCCGTCTGCCGACACTCCACGCACTTTCTCTTATCTCACTCGCGTTCTTTGTTGCTGCAACTTGTTTGCTTTGTCGTGTGTTTATGTAAAATAAATAAATAAAAGCGTAACGAACTTATGCATTAACCTAATATTATAAAATCTAGAATTCTACTTTATCAACAGTCACATGATTGTTTTGAGTTTTATCACGGATGTCACCGTAAGGTGCACCTATTTGTGCATGCTTACCGACAGAATTTTGTACAAAATTATGTTCAAAATTCTGTGCCGTGTCATACAGACTATACACGGAATAGAATTTTGTTCAAAATTCTGTAGGTTTTTGGAACATAAATCTACAGAATTTTCTACACAATGTTGCAGTACGACACGACACAGAATTTTGTAAAAATACTTTGAACAAAATTCTGTTCTCTATAATATGCATTTTGCAGAATTTTGTGAAAAATTTTTTATAAAATGCTGTAGGTTTTTGGAACATTTTCTTCAAAATTCTGTAGGTTTTTGGAACATAAATCTACAGAATTTTGCAGATGATACAACACAGAATTTTGTAAAAATACTTTGAACAAAATTTTGTACCAAATTCTGTGCGGTGTCATACAGGCCTCATACTACTTTTCTAAATCTTCGTTTATTTGTTCTTCTTCTTCTGTGTTTAGGCTAATGGCCTGTTATTACCTACAATGGAGTAGGTTCTGTGAGCTCTCTTTGCATGTAGAAGCAAATTCTTTCTTGCCTATTATCAGTGCGAATTAAAAGTGCTGTTTGTAACAAATATGTCACTAGCTTCTGTTGGGTGAAATACGTCAGACAAACTGAAATTAATATTAAATTAAAATGGAAATGGTTCTGCAGATACATACACATCTGCTAAAATCAAAACATTTTCGTAATTATAACATAAAAAACATTTATTTGCCACATTACATTATCAACAGAATATTATTATTTAATAGTGTACTGTAAACTAAGGAATTATATTGCACAGCCTATAAATCTATTCAAATACAGTAAGGCACGTCACAGTACGTAAAACCTGAAAATTCGTGAAATGTGCCAGTAGTATGCAATTGTTTATTGCATTAACTTCCTTTCAGTAGACCATATGCAGCTCCCAATGCCCAACTTATTTCATGGCCATGGATTTTCTTAAATAGCTGAAAGAAGTACAATACAATATACGGTCGATAGTATAAATGTAGAAAACTAGTTTTCTAGCATGTAAAAGTAGTTTTAAGTTTTAATTAATTTAATTCAAGACTTACAAACACTTTAGTGTCAGGTGGGAGACCAAACCCATTCTCCAACAGTGACCAAATAAATGTGAGGTCCAAACACATAAATGGTTGTTCTACATTTGCTTCTTTACATACTGTAATTAATTACTGTTGAAATATTTGTGTATAAAGTTGTATAAATGGAAATAGTTTGCTTACCACTCTGTGCTGCTTCTTTAAACTGAGAGACTTTTACTTGCCCACCTTTCAATTCGTCTAAATTTCAACAGAAAACATCATATAATACTTAACCAGATGCATAGTTGTAATCAATTAACCTACCAATAAGACCAATCTCAGCTGCCCTGTCAAAATAATAACTAAATGCATTGATTTGTTTCTGGGGTAATTCCCTTATGGGTTTGCTATGTGATTTAATATAGTTAGTAATAATTTCGGAACACACATTAAAGCTAACAATAGGCGTTTCCTCTGCTGTTCTGTAGGAGCCCCCAGCTACTTTTAGCGTTGGATAGTTCTCCTTCAATCCACCGACTAGATAAGAAACACCGCCAAAATGAAATTTCTTATTTTTTATGATAGGATTAATACATTCGCTGGTGACATTACTGGCGGTCCCTTGGTTGTATGTTACCACTTCTTTCCTAGCTGCCATAAGTCCTAAACCAAGGTAGCTGTGTGTAAAAACGGAAATAGAACCTTGGGGTGCAATTGCTTGATGGATGTATTGTTTTTGTGAAAGAGTTTCAGGAGTTGCTGGGGAAAAAGTCACTTGGGTGGATCCCCCTCCTAAATCTAAAGCAGCTACCGTTTTTTCCGGGTTACCACCAATCCGTTCTGGAAAGTAAAACATTTTTGCTGTGCTTTAAAAACTTCGTCTGAACAAAAGTCATTAGCAACTAACCCAAGAGGAAATTAACAGTAAACCATGAAAATATTCCCTCATCTGTGCCATCCATAATTGCTACGGAATCGTCATTGGTTAAAAAGGGAGTCTTCTTAAATAGCTCTCGAACAGAATTAAGAAGGTTTTCTGCTTTAGCTTGAGGGAGCAACCGTAAACCTGCAGTTGCTCTTAGTATCAAAGGGGTACTGCTCCAGTATTTTTCTGGTATTTCCTTTTTGGCCTTCTCCAAGAGGGAGTTGATAGATGCTACACCCTTAATACAAAGTAAAATTAAATATAATATACAGAAAGAAGAGACAAACAGAGAAATATTACTTTTTCAGGATGATCGGCAAATGATGATAGGCCAGGTTTTGTGTATTCAAATAATTCTTTATCCAAAATTAAATGTCCATCTGTAGAAAAAAATAAAGGTCAACTAGAGAAAAAATATAGGTTGAACCAAAGAGCATTTATATCCTCTTTGGCTGTTCCTAATAATTCCTAAATTTTTTAAAAAATTTATTTAATATTACATGGGAGTATCTCAATCCATATTCAAATTAATATTTGATTATGTAAGTACTGTCTGCTGCTTTGGCATATTAGCAGGTCATTAACTTCTGCTCTGAGTCACTGACTGCATTTTATGCTTGAATAACCTTATAAGGAAAGCCAGTTTAAACATCTGCTTTTTATATTAATGTGGGTGTCTAGGAATTTCTGTAAACGTTGTGTTTCTTTCAACAGCACAACTAAATTATTGTTAAATAGGAATCTAACCATAGAAATTAAGAATCTTAACATTTTAAATATTATTTGTACTAAACCAATCAAATAAACTACGTTTTTAGTTTTAGATCATTACAATTTGAAATATAAGAAAACTAATAATGCAATTTTACATTACATATATACATTTTTTTGTGAGAATAGGAAAACAAATATTATTTAGTATTACCTATAATATAATATAAATATAAAATTTTAATGTTTTCCACATTAATATTTTTATAGGATAACCTTGCAAATTGACATTTCTAAAGAATGATTTTCACTGCTTGTAAGTGCAATTTAAAAAAAGTAATTTTTCTTGTTTTTTCTTTTCTTTTTTTGTAATTGGTATTTAATTAAAAGATGGATGATTGTGTTTGCAAAAAGTACATTTATGTCTACCCAGTGAGGCATATGAGAAATTAGTTTTTTAATAACTTACATTTGCATGTACAACTTCAAAGGTGGCTTTGTACCTCTAAATTTCTTGTTTTAATATTATAATTTCAAAAGTGTAATCTTAATGCTTATGGTTATCTACTTAATATAGTTTGATCAGTGTACTCTTTTCTAATCTTTAAAATTCACCCAGTAATCCTCACTTTTCAGTATCTAAAGTTTAAAACAAACAAGGCTTGAGATGGAAAGCCTCTAAAGCAAGTTTTATAGGTAAGTATTCAAAATTCACCTTGTATACTTTGACTGTATTTGCAATATGTGTTTATAGAATTATTACTATTAGTCCCTAAAATCCCATTGTTAGACAAGGGCCTCCCCCATATTTTTAACAACTTTATTTTCTGATAAAATGTACTTTAACTATTTTATATATAGGTGAAGTTGTCCTAGATAAAGCTATGAAGTATGATTTGAACTGACTAAAATTGTACATTTTTTAATTGCTATATTGAATGATTCAAACTCCATTATATTTGTCTTGTAAAGGTATTCCAAAAAATTCCAGTCTGTCCACTACGTAATTATTTTGTCAAAAAGGTCATGTCCAAAAATCACAATGAATAATTTCCTTCAGAAATATGATTAAACAATATTTTTTACTACTTATATTTTTAAATAATTATGCCATAGTATACGAGCCTTCAAGCAAAAAGTATTCCAAAATCCTAAGAAGAAGAATACTTGCTAGGGTCTGTTGACTCGTCAAACAAATACACAATAATCCTGAAAAATACCCAAACATTCAAAAAAATCCCTTGAAAAAACCCACAACTACCCAAAATTATTAGGATTGTTGGGTATTTTTTTGCTATTTTTTGAGATTTTTGGGATTCGCCGTAGTCCATCGAGGTCCAAGTTGTCAACAAATATCCAATAATCCTGAAAAATACCCAAAATTATTAGGATTTTTGGGTATTTTTAGGATTTTGTGTATATTTTAGAATTTTTGAGTATTTTTGGGGTATTTGTAGAATTTTGGGCATTGTAAATTTTTTAATTGCTATATTGAATGATTCAAACTATTAGACTTGTTTCTATGCAAAGGTACTGTACTCCAAAATATTCCAGTCTGTCCACTAGGTAATTATTTTGTCAAAAAGGTCATGTCTAAAAATCACAATGAATCATTTCCTTCAGAAATATGCTTTAAATACGAGCCTTCAAGTCAAAATACCCCAAGATCCTAAGAAGAATATTTGCTGGGGTCCGTTGACTAGCCAAACAAATACGCAATAATCCTGAAAAATACCCAAACATTCAAGAAAATCCCTTGAAAAACCCACAATTATCCAAAATTATTAGGATTGTTGGGTATTTGTTAGGATTGTTTGCTATTTTTCGAGATTTTTGGGATTCGCCATGGTTCGTCAAGGTCCAAGTTGTCAAACAAATATCCAATAATCCTGAAAAATACCAAAAATTTGGGTACTTTTAGGATTTTGTGTATATTTTAGAATTTTATAGTGTTTTTGGGGTATTTGTAGAATTTTGGGGGATTGTGAATTTTTTAATTGCTGTATGGAATGATTCAAACTATTATACTTGTCTCTCTGCAAAAGTACTCCCAAAATATTCCAATTTGTCCACTAGGTAGCTATTTTGTCAAAAAGGTGATGTCCAAAAATCACAATGAATAATTTCCTTCCGAAATATTTTTTATGTATGTATTTAAATAATTATGTCGTGCTATAACAGCCTTCAAGCAAAATAATAAAGGAAATATTGAAATTTTTTTAAATATAATCCACATTTCATTGTTCATGAAAATTAAATTTGCAGTCAGTACTGATTTCTGTTAAAGGAACCATTAATATATTCATATTTGAAATATGACTCTAAGTTTTTTTTCTTTGTAAGGTGGCTACCGTTATGTCTCAGTGTGTTATTAATAATTCTGGCTTAAACGCCCCATTTGTCCTGCTGTCCTTTATATACATGTAACATAAATTATATTTACATTTCATATAACAAGATGTACAGACACAAAATTGCAGCCAAAACTTTAAACTCCCGAGAGCAACATTGACTACAAAATGTAATTATAATTACGCCTTGTTTGCTGTCCTAGCTTGAGTTTACTAAAAATGTCTGTAAGTATACTCTTGTATGTACCCATCCTGAAAATGTAAATTTATTTGATATAATTTTCATATATGAACTATAAGGATGGTTTTTCAGCGACCGCTTTCAAATACAAGTGATTTTAGTAAGTCTGTTTTAAGTCTGAGATGTCTTTTGAAAACTGACAGGATTAGTGGGTTTATTTTACAAAATAAGCCAGTAAGTTCATCAACAGAATAAATATAACCAATTCCTGATTTTAATCTAGTTCAGTTACTGCCAGGATTAGCAAAAAAATGGATTATTCTAGTTTTATCTAGGTTTTAACCAGACTCAACCACTATAAACCAGGTAAGAATGATTTGTAATGCAAAGGTTATAGTAATGTAATACTTCAATTTACATTGGCACTATCACAGAAATCGAAAATTTCTTGATTGCTTTAAATACAGGTAGGAATGTTATCTACTGATATTGCATACCATTTCTTTTGAGGAATATAGGGTATATATTAATATATGTTTAAAATCGTGATAGAAATAGATCTGATAGTGTACTTAAATCAATTTTAAAGCACGTATTTTTTAATTTAGTGAAAACATTTTTTTAAAACAGGCCTGCACTTGGGAAAAATCTATAAGTGATCCAAACATGAAAAACAAATGTTTGTTTCTATTAAACATGTGCCTTACCAATTTATTCTACCAAACTTGATATAACAAGTGAACACTTAATGTTTTAATAAAACTATTTGAGTTGTATTGTATAGTCGGTAACTGCAATAAAACAGCTTTAGAGTTAGGCGTCATATATTCCTTTTTTGTTTACGAGTGCAATTAAAAACTAAACAAAAACGTATAAGACATTAAGTAAATAAACTGTGAAACTAGGAAAGTCTAAAATTGTTCATAGATTTGCTTGTAGGAATAACTAAAATCATTTGAGAATATTGAATACATTGTCTACAGGGATCAAAAACAATATCATAATAAAAAAAAACAATGTATGGTAAACCATTGTAAAGCGGTTTTATTGTTTCCAACTATACAATGTAACTCATTGATTTATTTAAAAAGGTTGCAACTGTTTGGTGAGACTGGCAGTACACGTTTAAAAGTAACTAACATTTGTTTTATACTTTCGACTTTTTCACAATGAAATT
>JABXWE010011872.1:0-55159 GCA_014611495.1 Limonius californicus | reverse complement strand
ACAGTGCGATCGTACGAAATTATTTGGACACTAATTTTCCTCAACGATGGATGGGAACACATGGCCCGGTGGAATGGCCAGCTAGCTTTCCCGACCTCACGCCGTTGGACTATTTTCTGTGGGGTTACTTGAAGGAACGTGTTTATAAGGTAGCAGTCATAAATGTGGATGACCTAAAAGGCAGAATAAGAGAGGAGTGTGCAAACATTTCCATGCACACTTTATTAGAAGCGACAACAAACATTTTCTGCATCGTCTAGAGATATGCTCTAATAATAATGGAAGCAATTTTGAACAATTTTTATAATAATTTGTAATTATTGCTCATTAGTTTTGTAATTATTAGTTAATTAATTGCTATTCGAATAAAAACACGTTTTTGTTTGTAGAAAGCTGTTGATTTCATCGCCTACTAGATAAACACTATAAACCTCAATTTCTTGCATGGCAAACTCTAGGTCAAGTTTTTTTCGAAAATTTTCCCATGTAAGGCCTATATTAATTTATGTGGCTGTAAAGGGAATAAAAGGTACTATCTGAATATTAAAAAAAAAGTATACTGTGCTATTTGAAAAAAAAAAGTTGAATATAGCTGTCATTACACTAACGCACTTTTTGTAAATTGCTTTTTCCTATCGTATAGAGAATTTCCTCCCATTTAAGAATATATATATATATATATATACTTTATTTTATGTATTGTTAACAATAACGAAGTTACAAGCCTGGGGAGTGAAGTCTGGGACACCCTGTATACGTTAAACGCAAAAATGGGGAAACGAAAATTATTTACGTTACAAAAATTTTAATAGCATGTTTTCATAAGGTAATTCAGCACTCTACCATTTTTAAATACAGTACTGGCCACCAAAAACGGTTCATTATAGCTGAAATTCATGCATTCTTTTTCTTATTTCAGCATGTGTTACGATATATTTCCTGTTACATCCCTTATTCTTGATCCTTCCATCTTTTACGGGATCTTCTCAAAGATCTTCTGCCTTTTGTTTTACATTGCCATATTATCTTGGATATCAGTTGCTCTTCCATTCTTTGTATGTGTCCTTTCCAATCGCTTCTTTCTATATTGCTTTATTAATTTATTGGCACTGCGCGAAATTCATTATATCCTACAAGGCAATACATTTAAAAAAATAAATTCATACAAACCAAAGATGTATTGTGTATTGAAAATTTCGACTAAAAATGAAGAACAGAAGTAACAATATTTCTGATATCTGACAAAGTTTCTGTACAAACAACATCTTTTCTCATCATCAATTAGAGGTACAGCATCGTCATTCTTTCCCACATTGTCGAGATCAGTTCTCTTGAGCCACTTGTTTAACAGGAGTTCATCATCGTCATCAAATTTATCATTACAAAAATAGGCTTTCTGGATTTACGATTCCCGGAAAACAAAGTTCATTATAAGCCATACATTTTACGGTTTGAAATGTAAAATGCAGTTTATTAAATACGAAAGTTCAGTATACACGAAATGCCAGTTTATTACAAACGAAAAAATTTGTAACGGTTCATAATAAACGAGAGTTCAATACAACCGGGTTCATTATAGGCGGTCACTACTGTAATTCGTAGGTGTTAATTGCTTTGTGTCTTTTACATATTAAACACCTGAGATTACTCCTAAATTCACACAAAAGCTACTACTGGAAGAAATCTGTTCAAACAGTGAGAAAATATCATAAATTTTAAAATTATCTAAAATTCAACAGCAAATGCCCTTTTTAGCTAGGTGTAAAGCTTCATAGCCTGTTTTCTTCCACGCTCTATTTATCACCAACTCATTCTATATTATTATTATGATTATCTATACCGACTTCTGTAAATTCTTCTAGTGAATCGGAGAGGATGTTACTTAACCTAACTGTAATATTTTCGTAAAATTGATCCCTACATGGGAAACTAGTTGGTGTAATAGATTGATCTGGCCTAGCATATACAGAAGATCTTCTTCTAATGTTTGTTCAATTTGTTGAATGAACACACTCTCTTCATTTGAGGTGGACTGAATACTTGTGAGCAACATATTTTCTCTATAATTTGAATAGGAATAGTGCACTAATAACATAATTTTAGCAACCCTCCGCAAATACAGGAAACAAGTTATTATAAATCAAGTACCTCGAAGGCTATTGAACCAATACTAAATACAGAATTTGAGAACATTGCGGAATTTTGTTTTCAAGTAGAATTTCAGCGTTACTTTAGTATTAAAAAATTCAAAGACAATATACCAACATATCGTATAGGTACTATTTTGAAATTAAGTCAAACACCACCCAGCATTGCACATGCTAATGCGAATTAATGTTTATCAAATTATTTTAGTTCTGTCAAATCAGAGCTCATTAAGATGGGACTTAGTACAAAGGACGACCACATACTGTGTAGGAACATTCTAAAAGCCAATTATAAACCCGGGCTACTACTAAGAGGAGTAAACATCGAGAAAAAAGTTTCCCATTGGTGGTTTGCTGAATGTACATTAACATAAAAGGATTTGGAAGAACAATTAAAATAGTGAGTGGCGGTTGCATTGTTGGAACACAGCAGAGAAGTATGTGAACTTGGTTTGAAGTCTTCTTGTGCACACACTGGTTTATGCTTGCTTTAATAACATA
The DNA here is from genome assembly GCA_014611495.1 of Limonius californicus. Classification (NCBI taxonomy): domain Eukaryota; kingdom Metazoa; phylum Arthropoda; class Insecta; order Coleoptera; family Elateridae; genus Limonius; species Limonius californicus. Next base: position 52,511 of record JABXWE010011872.1, on the reverse strand, counting down.
ATAACCTAAAGTAGCAACGATTTAAAAGGGAGTTAGGTACGACAAGCGTATCGTGTGTTAATTTTAAGATACCAAGGCCCGATAAAACTAAGTCAATTCATTATTTCGTCATTTAATTGGTTAAAGTACTTTTTCATGTAAGCTACGCAAGGGCGCGACACGCCATTATTTTAAGCAGATCGTTAGCTAGTTGTTACCCCATAAAAGTAAATCAAATGGTTTCTTAGCGCCGAAGTTGCGGCTGTTATTTACGCAAAGGGGTGCAAGCAGCTGCACAAAGCTATGTAGCATTTACGCGTCAAACAATGCATCTCTCAAAATAATCTTGTTTCTTTAAACTTTAACCTACGCTCGGATGCAGATTTAAGAAAGCTACAATGGAAAATATTGAAATTTTATACTGGAATGTCATGTCTACAGCAACTGCGTATATATCACGCTTGTTGGTAAATAACTTTGAAAACTACATTAAAAGTTGAGTTATGCTGCAGTGCAATTTCGAAGTGCAATTCGAGGAGTGCAGCAATGCACCTTACTTACATAAAACAAATACCTATTATCAGCAACCATATCATGATACCGTGTATTATTTTGTTGATATATACACAAAAGGGTTCTAATATTTGTAAACATAGGGTTTGTGTAATTTTGCAACCGAAGAGATGTTTTGCTAACCGAGCGATCTTAATGGACGGGTTAATAAGAACAGTGTACAGAAATTTCAGAACAGAAAATAATATATAACGTTTACTGAAAATTAAACAAATTTAATACAGAATAACTTCGGTAGTTCAAAATTCCGGTAATCATAACGACCGAAAAGTCACGAAGAAGTGTTTCGAACCCAGAAACATAGATCAGTTCATCATCATCATTGCTCTTCAGGCCACTGGCTGTTTGGAAGCAGCATTCCTTTCTTGACGGTTATTACATATTCTTTTGAGCTCTCTGTAACTGGTCTCTTGCATTATTTAATTTATATATTGCAGCTTGCGCCTTTCTCTTGCATCTACTCTTCAATTTGACCTTCTTATATTGTAGTCCTCTAATTATATGCCCAATCAAACGGCCTCTTCTTCTCTGTATTTGTTTCTATAGATGTCTGTCTTCTCCATCCGATAGAATTGATATTGTTGATAAAAAATTCAAACAGAAAATTCAAAAGTTATTTAGTATAAGCGCACACAATTATTATTGCAACAAGGAATCCAGCTGGGATAACACATAATAGAAACAGAGTAACTAGAAAATATCCCATTAAATAAACAAACAAAGTTAGCGTTCATAATAGAAATAAAAAATACACTCAAACAACTAGGATGTATTCTGAAGTAGAACAATCATCCTGGGGAGCAGCAATACTAGTAAATGATAAATGGAAGAGTAAGATCGATATATAGAAATTGATATATAGGAGATTTGCTATTGTAAGATTCACGACAGCATATTTAAATGTGATATACAAATATATGTTAGAAACGAAGCGAAAAGAAGCGAAACAGAAACATAATAGCTGCAAACAGCATTATCATGATATGGATATAAGGTGGGGTAAATGGCAGAATTTAAAGCACCCCAATAGATAACATAATAGGAAATAATAGAGAAGGAATGAGAACAATATTAAAATTTTGTAGTTTTAATAGCATACGTATAAAGAGTACATATTATAGGCACAATAGCATCCACAAAATAACCTGAGCAGCTAGAAGATATCAATCAACCAGCAATCCAATTAAGGAAATTAATAGACAGCCAAACAGTAAAAAGATGCACGTGTTATTAGAAGAAGCGGACACAAATAGCAAATAGTAACCATTATTTATATAGTAAACGGATTTTTACATTCCCAAATTTCAAACGGCTTCTAGGAAGGACCACTATTATTAACTGCTTGGAAGGTTAACCGTTTGAGGTAAAATTTGAAGAGGTAAAGCTGCTTTTGATGAATGGAGTTACAACAATTGCAAACGGCATATAAATGTGCTATTCTACAAGCAGGAAAGATAAAACTGAAGTCTAGATGCTACAAGAACGATATACCAACCTACAAAAAGAACATTAAAATTTCTGAAGCATTATATTGCCAAGACTAGTAAAACAATAAAATATAAGGAAGACGCTTAAATGAGATAAACTTGTTGAAAATGATCCTTCTAATCCTCGTACTGAAAAACAATACCCAAAAGAAAATTATTAAAATATTGTAATATCGACAAAATTATACAAATAATTGATACGAAGAAAGTGTATAACTAAAATGTTACCATCAAAATCAAATCGAGAAGAACATACGAACTAATTAACAAAAACAAAAACAGTTGAACAGAGGCCAATCAACACAAGAGATTAATTTATATCAAATGTAAATAACGAATACATGGATTTTCCCCTCTAATCTTTAAAATCTGGGGAACCAAGTCCCAACCCACGATCCCTCCCAATCCCCATATTATACCCCTAACTATCTCAAATCCACCCGTCAACCCAGCGTGGCGAGAAATCCATCAAACCCCTTTTTCATGAATCGAAAAAAACAGGTGAAGGGAAATGGAGGAGGCGTATGTCCATTCATGAACGACGCTGGGCAGAGAGAGTTAAAAACCAACACTAAGACAACTATAGGAAATTATATAGGAATAAAAATATAAGATACAACAATGAAAAATAAATTTCTGTAATTGATAATTAAATAGAGAAAAATTAAGACATCTAATATTTGAAAAGGTAGTAATTATATCTTTATCGCGAATTGTACACGAAAAAATGGCGAATTTAAAGTTTGTTACATTTTGGGTATGACAATGAAATGTATTCAATCAATGTGTCTGCAGCTTGTTGGACAAACAAAATTACCAAATTTTAAAAATGTCTATTATAATATAATCATAAACCCTCCTATAATTCGTAGATTACAAAGAAGATAAAGTAATAGAAAAAACGATAAAAAATATGGAAGAATAGAGGCATCCCTTTACACTTAATAAAAGTCGTAAAGAGTATGTATAATGCATAACAAATTGCTATTGCAGGAAACGGAAATAAAAGAACCTTCGTAAATTTAGGACCAAGACGAAGATGTCGTTAACCCCTATAGCGTGGGCGGATAACATAAATTTTTATCCCTATGCCTTAACCAACGCAAATATTTAATAACGTTAATATTTCGCGATAACCGAATACTACCACTTGCTATCAGAGAAAATGGAAAACCGAATTAATTAAAGTAGCGGAAATTAATAATCAACACCCCCTAAAAACAAAATAACAGATAATTAGAAAAAATAATGAAATAATCAAACATCAAAAATAGCAATTAACAACCATACAGTAGAGTTATAGCAACACTATTTCATTTTCTTGTGCTACAATACAAGGCAACGCTAAGAAAAATTGCATAAACACAAAAAGATAGGAAAAGCTAAATTCTGATGACATCCATTATTGACTTAATGACCACCTTGTGTTAAGATGTTTACCTCAGCCAAAGTTACTAGAGGAAATTAAAGTTCATCAGTTCCTACTGAAGATGGCAAATAAGTTACCGAAATACATTTCAGGTTCTAAATACTAGGTACGTAAGGGGTTTCCTCATAGTTTTGTTATGATTTTTCAACAAATAATCAGTTTGGATTCTGTATTCAAAATATGTACATAATAAAAACATTGTACAGTAATTTAGTTACAAAAACAAGGTAGAAACAAGCCACAAAAATTTTAGAAAACGCAAGGTTTAGAGACTCTCTTTAAGCAGTGTAAGCCCTGTATTGGGTCACAAAGTCTATGAAAATGATCAAACCGTTTTCAAAAATTTGGAATTTTACCATGTTTACAGTTGTTCTATTTTTATAATTTCGTTTTCGCTATGTTTCTAATGCTTATGGTCCATTAAATAACACAATATTTCAGTATGAAGAATTAATCATTTTTAGCTAACGGAGTATTAAATTCGAAATTTTCAATAATTGTTGCAAGGTCTTAAAGGCTAATAAGTTAAATGTTCGTGCAGGTCTTTTACGCCTCTACCATTTCACAAAATTTAACCAAAATGTCAGGAAAACCTTTTTAAATATTTTGGAAGAGCGATTACACTTAAGAGCATTTAAAAAATTTGCATTTCGTCATTCTAATGTTGCAGAACAACTAAATGTAAGTCGACTGTGTTAGACTAACCGCACTTTAGTCGGAGTCAGAGTTTTCAAAAACTCGCAGCTCGTATACTCGTAAACAACTATTCGATTTATATTTGGACACTTTAGAACACTCGATCTCCAAACCTGCATTTAACCTTCGCACACATTGTTTAAAAATCACAAATGAATTCTGTAAAGTTTGATTTGATTGTTACCTACTTCTGTTGTTAAGAAGTTAAGTAAACAAACACAAGTCCATGTTTGTGTTGCAAAGTATATGGTTAACTCCCATTTTTTGCTACCTCCCGCTTTTGCAATACCTTCAGCGTTTTACTAACCTCCCATTGTTTACTAAGCTCTCACATTTTACTAACCTCCCACTTTTTACTAATCTCCCACTTTTTGCTAATCTCCCACTTTTTACTAATCTCCCACATTTTACTAACCTCCCACTTTTTACTAGCTTCCCACTATTTACTAACTTCCCACTTTTTACTAACCTACCACTTTGCACTATTCTCCCACTTTTTACTAACCTCCCGCTTTATGCTAACCTCCCGGGGACACAACACAACACACAACAAACTGCCTTGAAAACAGTGAGTATGCGCCTGAAAATTTTAACTTGTTGTCTTCCTGAATTTATAATAAAGCTTTAGAATTGAAGTTTCATTGAAACTGTACCAGCCATTTGGGAAATATCAACGACCACACACCAAATAGCCACAGACACACATTTTCTGAACATCACTTTTGGATTTGTATAGGTGCATATTTTCTTCAAAATTAAGAGTTCTAATTTTTCAGAAATGTACTTCCCCTATACCTGTGGTATAAAAAATCTGTGCAGTTCTATTTAAAAATAAACAAATGAAAATTGCTTCTCGGGTTGTTCTGTATAGAGAAAGTAAGGGGCCATATTGCCTAAATAATGGCACATAGAAGAAAATTATTTAAGTAGGTTTAATTAAATTATGCATGCATTAGTTTTAGTCTTTCCGATAACATAAGTAATGCAGAAAAAGAAAATATACCGATACTATTTTTCGAAGTCGGCATAGAGTATCAGTAAAATTTACGAATACTCGGAAATAGACGAGTCGAAGTAAATACGAGGGCAGCCTTTTAAGTTTGTAGAAATACCAGAAATGCAAATTTTTTGGAACAAGGTGTTTTATTGCTTTTCAAAATATTCGTCTTTAACATTTATAAACTTTTGCATGGCTTCAAACCAATTCTCCATACAGTTTTTCCACTCTGAAGTTGGTATCTCAAAAACATGGTTTTTGAAGGCTTCAACAGCTTCTTGAGGTGATGAAAATCGCTGTCCACGAATTTTTTGTTTGACATTCGGGAACACAAACAAGTCGTTAGGTAATAAATCAGGTGAATACGGGCAATGAGACAATAATTCGATGTTTTTGGAACAAACTGTTTTATTGCTTTTCTAAATATTCGCCTTTAAGATTTATAAACTTTTGCATGGCTTAAAACCAATTCTCCAAACATTTTTCCACTCTGAAGCTGGTATCTCAAAAACATGGTTTTTGAAGGCTTCGACAGCTTCTTGAGGTGATGAAAATCGCTGTACACGCATTCTTTTGTCTGACATTCAGGAACACAAAGAAGTCGCTAGGCGATAAATGAGGTGAATACGGGCAATGAGACATTAATTCGATGGTTTTCTCCTTCAAATAATCAACTGTTTGACGTGCTGTGTGAGAGCTGGCATTGTCATGATGAAGAATGATGCGACGTTTTCGGTTGTTTTTCCTGATTTCGTCGGAGACTTCTGGCAAACAAATTGTTGTATACCATTTAGCATTAACTCTTCTTCGATCCTCTAAAAGAATAGTTGCGACATGTCCAGTACAATCGAAGAAACAAGCGATCATTTTCTTGAAAGTGCTTCGTGCGCGAACAACTTTTGTAGGATTCAGTTCATCTTGGAACACCCAAACAGTGGATTGTTACTTAGTTTCCGGTTCATACGAATATATCAAAGTTTAGTCACCTATTACGATGTTGTATACGAATTTTGCAGTTTCTCGGTTGAATTTTTTGAGCATTTCCTTACACCAATTAACAGAGCCTTTTTTTGAGCTTCGGTCAAATTACGCGGAATCCATCGGGAACAAATCTTTTTCAAAGGTAAATGTTCATGTAAAGTCGAATGTACTGCAGTCTTCGATGTGCCTAAGGATGCCTCTATCTCACTGTAAGTCAAATGCCGATCTTCTTCAATCATGTTGCGCACAGCATCGATGTTTTTTGGAATAACAACAGATTTTGGTCGAGCTTCACGAAATTCATCACTGACGGACGCACGACCACTACGAAATTCTGCAAACCAATTGTAAACAGTCTTTTCTAATGGTACTTCATCACCAAAAGTTGAACGAAGTTAGGCCTTTACTAAAATCGTAAAAAATCATCTAACGAAAACCTTCACCTGAAATTTCCGTTTTTTTCAGAAAAATGCTTTTTTTAAGCGCTCACTGTAAACAAACTACTAGTTGGTCAATTTCTAAGCTGCCACTGTTTTCATAATAACAAATGTCAAATATTACGAAAATACTAATGACACATCTCAATAGCACCACCTAGTGGTCGTTTGTAAAAACTTAAATGGCTGCCTTCGTACTACATATACGTTTTTGATAATGTCCACTAATAAATTCAGATCTTCGCGCAACGCCTTGGCCCTAATTAGTAAGAAGTATCGGAGTGTGGTGTAATATCTTCATAATACTTGATATAACATATTTTCCTTGTTACTTACTGCGCGTTAAAGCAAGTTGTAAGTTATCTCACTGCACTCGACTTACCTGAAACAAAAGAATCTATATTAGCGGAATCCCTTTCAGATACAGTGCCTTATGGCAAACAAATTAACAACTTTAATTTCAAATTAGAAAACCACGATTTCGACTGCGTTACCAAACCCCACAGGCGGTACGAATTACCCCTTTTAATTCAAAGAATGCCCTCAATGTCGGACACAGACGTGCAGCACTCGCGAATGACAATCAACACCCCCTGCAATATCACAACACGAAGGCATGTTGAGCACGCTTTGAGATCAACGTTTGTGCGTGTTCATTCCCCTCAGCAGAGTATTTGGAAGTATTTCAAAACGAGACCAACTTTCCTCGAAATAAACAAATCACGTTCGATTCAGAGTTAAATTAAAACGTGCCGGGAATCTGCATATTTAAACAATATTTAATAGTTCCGAGGACGGACAATAAATTTTTATTGCAAACACAATTTTACAGAATCGCTTTGGAGAACAATGCCAACCGTGGTTGGTAAATCTGACTCATCGTGTGAGCTCGACCAAAATAAGCTGCGGCACACACAAAGCGTAATCGTCTCTTTTCTCAGCCTCCCTCGTTGATTTCAGCCACCCCGAAACAAAATTGCACGTCTAGATTTACTCACACGAAGAAATCAATACGTACTGTAAATACAATTACACAAATCTATTTCAGAGGCACGCGCCAATAATGTTTTCTAATAATTCGATTAATGACCCAATGTTTTCAAAACAAAACGGGGCGGCATTGACGCAGGTTTATTAATACTGCCTAATAACTATAAATAAGGAACTTATATTCAAAATGCGACATGGCCAGAACAGCAGTTACGGTTATTTAGTCAGGATCTTCTAATTTATGCCCTTCAATTAACAGCCTAAGTATAATAACAAATGATGTTTCGGATGGTGTAATTAGTTTTTTTTAAACTTCTTCTGAGATTGCTTTATCCAGACATAGCGACCTTCTCTCATATGTTGGCGTTTTAAAGTAGCAAGAACATAGAAGACCTACAGCTTAATGTGAGCTCAGAACCACAGGAAGTACAAATATTTCCACTTCAAAGAAGGTTTACTAAGAAGAATACTTCGGTAATTTGATATTTATTGCTTTGGGAGATAGAACAGCCGTTAAAAAGTATATGTTTCAGTATTGGGAATTGAACCCCAGACCTTCAGCGTAGAAAGCTAATTCGTTAAATTCTTGCCCACGATCGTCTGAATTTTGCATTGAAAATGAATTGGAAATGCCTATTTTTGCTTGAACTCTATGACGTCCTGCCTGTTTTTGTTTGGACTCTTTATAGATGATTTGTTTAACAATGATAGGAGTATCATTTAACCTACTAATGCATTATTTGCAAAATCTTTATTATCAGTAGGATATATAACACTTTTGAACAAAAAATAGTCTCAATAAGCCTCTCAGAAATAGACGTTTCGGGTTATGTAGATAAAGGAGGAAAATGTTTATCCAAGCTTTAGAGTAAAAATGAAACAATGAAGTTGTTCTTTTTGTATATTATTGGATTTATTCAATGCAATAAGACAGAGCTGGTCAAAAATGATATATATTTAACATGTAAAAGCTTCTTTATTTTCTACTTTGTGTTAGTGTTGAAAAGATCCCAAAGAAATACGAAAATCTTAATAGTTTTAATTCAATTGTTTGAACAAACAGTCGTTGACAGCCTTTTTGTCCCACTGCTAGGCATCGGCCTCTTCTCTGCCACGTGTTTCTCCTCAGCGCTAAGGTAGAACAAACAGTACAAACAGTACAATATAAAAAAGTATTATATAAAGAGTAACTTATTCTATAAGCTACTAACTATTATAATAGAGAAAAATGCATAAAACTGTTTAAAAACTGTATGCATTCTTTTTTCAAAGAACCTGCTCATCGTTGATAGATAGATACAGGGTCGCTGTTAAAGATGGAATCAAAGCTCTCTTACTGAAACGGTTTTAGATATAGATTTAAAAATTGGATGATTAGAATTCAAAATTATTTCACATATTTTACGATAAATTTTTTTTGCATTTGCAATTTTGAGCATGTATTCAATTTTTTAAATAGCAGCAACGCCTATGTGATGCATCATAAGAAAGCTTATTTTTTTCTCTTTCTTACCACATGTATGGAGTTCCATTAGAAAATAGAAAAATTAGGAAAGAGGTTTGCATGTGCTTTGCCCCGGCTAATTTATTATATTTTAAATATACGAATGGTAGCATTGACAGAATGTCAGAAGTGAACAAAAAACAAACAGCAAAATAAAGTTATGCAACAATAAAATATTTCTTAAAAATGCAATAACAATAATAACTACATTTACCTATGAAAACCGAACACCGAAACAACTGTTTAAGAAAGAAGTTGGGCTAACTGATATTCATTTACTTCTTGGGAATAATGAATTCGATGTTTGAAATTGTCTAAAGAAGTATGTAACTAATTGTCAGGAATAGCAGTTATTTTATCACAAATGCGGTTTTTCAAATCTTCTAAATTTTCTGGTCTATTAACATACACGTGAGTTTTCAAATAATCCCATAAAAAAGTCCACAAATCGGGAGATCGATTGGAAAAAGTTCAATAATTCGAGGAATAACATTTTCTTGGCGCAGTTGAAGGTACTTCACGGAAGTAAGGTTTCCTTGAATAAAAAGTGCCCAACAAAATAGTGCCTAAGTATAGCTGCCTATACGTTGATGATCTGAGGTCGCTGGGTATGAACTTCTTCCATCCAGAGTGGGCTAGTATCAGACCAATACCTACACTTGGGTCTCTTGACAAAGCCCAGCAAATAAAATGTAGCTTCATTGTGAGTTGAGAAAATTGCAGTTTTCTGCAATGACTTCCATGATCCACTCGCAAAACTCAGGTCAAGGTTTATTTGCTATTTAATACAACAATTGTAATAAAACTAACAATAGCAGAAGCCCACGTTAAAAATCACAACTGAGGTTAGAACTACCTCAGATAGGCAACATTCATAGTTAGAGTGTACAAGAAGCCAAATATGGCCTGAGTGTAGAGATGCGTCAAAAACCGCGTCCTAGATCTCACTCAATCGAACAACAACCTCGCACCGCATAATCCATTTGCTATTTAAAAAATTGATGATGACGACAAGACCCTTTATAGTATTCTAGTACCATTATATTCAATTTGTGAGGCAGGTCGTGTTTTTATATACTACTCTTATTAATTGCTCCGTGAAACGTGTAATTTCTTTCTGATTTTAATATTAGTCATTAACTTCCGCTGCTGAATTTGCGTTGTCCATAACCAACCTTAATGAGAAAATTAACCCTCTCAGTTTGTCAAACGCTATATATAATAATGGTGAGGCTCTACACTCCTGTAGTTTGGTCTACTGTTAAAAATAAGCTAAAAATTACAATGGATACAAATGTAAAGTACATTTGAATTAATGTTAAATTAGGAGAAAAATTTAAAGATACATTTTAATATAAATATTTTGTTGGCTCTTGAACCCGGCTTTTCTCATTTGACATAAGAAAAAAACAAAGTAATGTATGTCATTTCAATTGGAACATGACAGTTTGACATGAAGAATATTTCATTGCTAAATAGCTTATTAAAGGCGATGTTTTTCTGCATCAGCTAATCTCAATTTGAAAATGTATAACACGTAAATCTTGATATAAAATCTTATTGAAAATAAAAATATGTTGATGCGCACGCTTGCAATAGCCTAACGGTAAGAACCCAGCTCTGTATCCGCAAATTCTGATGTTTGCATTGAAATACGTGCTAATTCCCTGCTGCCAAGCTACTGTCTAGTAATTCCCCCAAAACTGTCTCATGTTTACCCCACAGAAGTATGTTGTTAAAGTTCCATAAATAAGCTATGGCACCTTTTAACTTAACTCTGCAAAACTGGCAGTTTACTTCAAGAAATGGTAAACATAACATAAAAATGTTCGAAGTAAATGCAAAGTTTTCATGCAAATTTGGTAGCATTTCTTATAATGCTGTGGCAATCTTACTCAAAGTAGTTCAATACAGCAGCATTTAGTGTGATCTAGTACTTAGAGTTTAAACTATAAATTTTGCATGCCTCATTTTTAAGACCTTCGAATCTATAAGTATTCAACATTATACATGTTTAGTTTTAAACTCTCTTTAGTATTACAATTAACAATGGGATTAGAGTAATTATGAGTTCAAAAATTGATGCAAACCAATTAAATCAACTTAAAACGAGTAACAACTCACTTACTAAAATGTCTCTTCTTGAATGAATTGTCCTAAAATGATGTTTTGCGGTTAGAGCTTTCTAGAATTTTTCGTTTCTATATTGCAAGAACTTCCTGTCCAGGTACAAAAGGGAATAAATGCCAAGCAACCCCAGGAAGCTGTTAGGCTGTTACACACGTTTCTCTAATCTTTCTTTCTTGAGGATTCCGCCATTATTACCTATTATGATTTGAAATTCACGACCGCGTTATAATAACTAGCTGACACTGTAATGAAGGAAATGGAGGAATAAAGTCGAATAAATAGTCCGTAAATTTTTACGCTTTACGAAAATAAAACCGAAAAATAAACGGATTAAAGTAAATGCACCCGTGCATTTAATGAAGCTGCTTTATAACTGCCTTGGAATGTGTAGAGGATGAAAATAAAGCAAGAAGCGGCTATTGCTCTTTGGAACAATTCGATCAATAATATGAACTGGGAAAGAGTATTATGAGCTTTGTACTAATCTGCAATGTTAGAAATTTCAGAAGATATTTATTTCGCGAAAGTAATAAAACGGTTTGCTTATATAATCCATTATTAAAGTATAAATAATTTTTTGTTGTTCTAAAAACGGTAACTAAACGTATTATCATTTATAGTGTGTTCCTAAATTACTTAAGTTTTTTTTTTACTAAACAACATGTAGCTTCAATTACATTTATATAATGGTTTTATTGTTAATTGGGTTTCAATTTAGGCTATTGAATTGTAAATGGACAAGAAACAAATACTAGCAATTTTTTTGTACGAGTACAAAACGGGTGGTAAAGCAGCTGATACTGCCCAAACCCTGAACCATGCTTCTGGTGTGGCTACTTCTAAAAATGTTGTGCTGTGGGAAGAGAGCTGTGAAGATGAAGAAGGTCGCGCTTGTCCTTCTTCAGTTGATAATGGCCAACCTAGGGCGTTAGTTGAATCAGAAAAACGCACAATTCGAGTTAGAAAATGGTCATTCAACAGTTCTTGACCACTTAAAAGGAAAATCATAAAAGCTTGACAAATCGGTGTCACACGAACTGAAGGAAAACCAAAAAATTCGTCTTTCCGAAGTTTGTGCTACGCTTCTTTTACGCAACAGAAACGATCCATCTCTCGATCGTATTGTAATATGTGGCGAAAAGTGGATCCTCTACGACAACAGAAAACGGTCTGCACAATTGGTTTGACTAAAATTAGGTACCAAGGATTTCGCGAAACCAAAATTATACCAAAAGAAAGTATTGGTTATTGGTGGTCTGCACTCGGTACATCCATTTCAATTTTTTGAATTCTGGGGAAACCATTTCAGCTGAACGTTATTGTCGAGAAAACCGCAATATCCATCAAATACTGCAACATCTGGTCCCCACCTGGTCAAAACGGTCCATACTGCTTCATGACAGTGCATGACCACACATCGCACAACTGACCCTCCAAAAGTTGAATGAATTGGATTGTGAAACATTGTCTCATCCACCAAACTTACCAGATATTTCACCAACATATCACTTGTTTAAGTATTTCGACAATTTCTTAAAGGGTAAGGTCTTCAACAACGTAGTTGCTGCCAAAAATACATTTCGGGATTTTATTCACTCCAGGACTCCGGGACACCACCGGAACAAATAAACTTGTAATTAATTGGCAAAAATAAAGTACAATTGGAGTAATAATATTTTAATTTGTTTTTATTAAAACTAAATACCAAGAAATTGCTTCTATTGCAACTGTCAACATATAAACCCTTTCTTTCTAATTCAAATCCATTCACCTTAATATATAATATATATATAATATATATAAAATGTGCCCAGATAGTAAATGTGTAACTGTATTGTCGACGGTTTTTCAAAAATTAATTTCTCTACGATCTCTCTACTTAAAAAGAATAGTGGCATAACATCTTTAATTCAGCGAAATAAAATATAATACTATTTAAACCGAATCATTGCTTAAATCTCTTAAATCGTTATACTATATAACATTAATAAAAGGTTTCTTGTAACTTACGAGCTTCGTCTCAACAGTATTAACTGTATCTTCATAGACACTCAATGTAAATAAGCAGTTAACGACATTACAGTTAGTTAAGTACATATTTCTAGCTAATTTCTACAAATTATTATTGGTAACGTTAAAATTACCCCTATCAAGTGTAAATTGAAGAGACAAGAACGCACCCTGATTGTAGACTGTGATTTTCTAATTCTAACAGAATTTTAACAAAATAAAGTTACTGAATAAAAACTAATTAGATATCGAAATCAACTGCGTAAGGTTATTTAATTACAAAACCGATTGCTAATTTAACGTACGTAAAATATTAAACCCGATAACATGTGTGACAGATGTGAGGGGAAATCAGAACGCAATACCGTACTGTTGCAGCACAAACGATCTGTATCGATATACAGAGATAACATTCAGTTTGTTTTTATGGCAGATTGGCAGGTAGCATTGTAACAGCTTTTTTAACAAGGTTATAATTTCTAAAAATATAACAACACGTATTAAATATACAACATTGGAGCTTATTGCGTACTTTGACAAATTATTGATATGATTATATATACTCATAAAACAAATAAGTAGCATTTATTGTACTGTACAATACGATTTCTTTTGGAGATTTTTTCTTACTGGCATTCTCGCCTTGCTACTGATCTGTAAAATACAAAACACAGAAGCTGCGTTTGTTTCCTTGTGTCAGAGGGTTAGCTTTGCTGAGCTTTATCAAAAGCTGAAGAACTACAATTCTGATAAAGGCATCAGCGGTCGGTTCGGGTCACATCATCGTAAACCTCGACAAAAGTATTGGGAAATTGGGGCGTCCTAACAGCTACAATATAAAACAAGAAATCCTTTCCTTCATTCACTCATTCGCTACTAAAAAATACAGAATTTCCACTTTTTGAGATACGGCTTTTTCTATTTTCGGTTTCAACCGCTATTTCAGCAAATCAATATGTTAAAGCTGGTCTGAGTACTGCATGTCATACCGTATAATTGCTGCAGTAATCTAGTGTAAATATAGCAGTTTCAAGAAATGACTTCAAACAAACCTACAGAAAAATTACCAATTAGGACATTATCTATCCTTACTTTTTGATACTTTACTATCATTAGGACAGAGTGTGATCATTTTACCGCTAGATAAGTATTCTAAATGGAAGTCTAAAAGCGCACTGCTCTATTACAGACATCAGGTTTTATAATGACAAATGCTTTGAAGAGTGGTAAAGACCATTATCTCATCAACTTACAAAAGCACGCTTAAACATCGAATAAGCACTTTCATTGATAGTATATTGTGACGATAATCTCGTCGCCTGTCTAGACATCCATATTCCAGTTTTAATCACAATGTTTGTATTGCAGTTCCATTTTTGGCAAATAAAATAAACCTAAAAGTTTTCAAATTACTAGAAAAGTCCGACTTACTGTTTATATAGATCAAATATTTTCCATTAAAATTTAATATCCTGACATGGCAACGAATATTTTAATTATATTCGGTGGATATCCTAAACGTTTATGTTAAATTTGGTATTAGCTACAAGAATTTTCTTTTTGGAAAGTTAACTTGGTTTAGGGGGTTTTAATGCCCATTCTATATATTATTTGTTCATAAAACAAAATGGTAACAGCTACTAGACAATGTATTTAGGAAATTATTAAACCCCTTGTCTGCTTACCATTCCAATTTAATTACTACTATCACATAACTAACTGATAATAATTATTATGACGCCTAAAGCTTCCTTGTTAGTTTACGGTGAAACCTTTAAAATTACTACGTCGCACATATACCCCAAAACCTTGCAGAGGTCGTATCAAACTGAGAAAATCAAAATTAAATTGATATTACGTAAAGGAAATTTAAAATGATTCAACGGAAGTTCGCGATATTTAATTTCTACACAACTCATAATTCTTTATATTTGAATTTTTCTTTGACATCGAAAATTTCAGGCGTTAGATTAATCATTTATTAAACACATTTCATAACTCAGGTGGTTCCTGTTAAAAAGAGGTGACCACCCACTTGTTCGCCACCGTTTGCTCCCCACTATTTGCTCGCAGGTCTCTTTGCTGGACGGGTATTTGCTCGCCACACCGATTGCTCGCCGGATAGATGATCAACAAGCAATTTATTCTTAAAGTAAAATATTATCTGTAGGCATTAAGTGTACGCTCTTGGTAATTCTCAAAACCTTACATTCCTATGAGGGATACTGATAGTAAGGCCTGTTCTTGTAGTTGAATTGGTATATGAAAATATTTGTTTTTTTTTTTGTTCCCAATTAAATGTACTAGAAGTGTATCTGATTTTTATGTTGTCTATATATTTTTAGTTACTAACTTTATAAAACACAGTTAAAATTGAATTATTGATATAGAAACCTCCTTTAAGTTTCCAAAAATTTTAATAAACAGTTAGACACTCAGGCCATTTTGTTTAGTTGTTATTTCACGTAATAGTTAGGGTGTGTAAAAAACATATTTTTTAATACTCAATGTATTGGCTGAAAGTTAATAAGGAATAAACAGCGATTATTTGCGCACTATAAATTATAATTTACAATTAAGTATCTGAAACCTCCAAGAAAAACGTACCGCTTTTATTGTTAAGTTAGAGAGTTTAGCAAAAACTGACTTGATTTTTCTTAGCGTTTGGGTATCAAAAATACGAATTACTAAAAAGAACACACATATATAACTTCCGCTTCCAGTTCCAGTTTTGTATCGTGTAGCGACTGTAGATTTTACACCAAATCTTTCGATTCTCGACCACGGCAGTAAAACATGTCCGGGTTCGAGACCCAACAAGCGAGCGAAAAACCATTAATCAGGAATTTAAAATTAAAATTAAAGGTTTTAACTATGAAGCAAAAGATTTTAAAATTATTTTACAAACAAAGATGCCTAACAAAATATAACTTGGTTTTTTTTGCGTTGGTGCGGTTACACATAGCACTGCCAACAAGTTGGCTGTCGAGCTAATGGATGGCGAGCATCTTTCCCAGCGAGCAATCGGCGGCGAGCAAGTGTTGGCGAATAAATGACCTACAACCATAAAAAGAGCACATAATTTTTAACAGGTTTTGAACCAGCTTTCCACCTTCAACCTTTTTTGTAACGACGGCATCTACATCCTCCTCACTGACTGTACATACGCGTTCGTCAACCACGGTAGTCAAGTTGTGAGCTACTAATCTTCAATGCACACTAAATACGCTGGTCTTCTCTTGGCTATAAAATGTGAATTCCATTGCTATCGTATATAGAATGTAACACATATATATGCAGATTGTTTGCTATCAAAAAAAAACCAATCATATCTCGTTTTGCTTTATTTTCTTAATTGCAAGAAATCATTTATTGGCGATAAACCCAGAATCCTTTGAGAGAATTTCTTAAAATTTCGCGTAGGGCCCCAAAGACAGTAATATTGGGCGAATGGTTTACAGAATTCAATATTCTTTTTGGCGTACAAAATAGCTTTTCAAAAGATGTATTTAAGGATATGAACCGATTACCGTTACTATGAAAAGCAACTCAAAACACTCAGGCAAGGCCCAATTTGCCATGGGAATTCCTATTTTTCCTCATTTTTATGAGTTTAAATGCCGTCCTTATACCTGGTTCAGCGCTACAGGAAAGTTACTTTAGCATAAGCACTTAAAAATAGGCAATGAGTCTGTTTCGGATTAAAACAGAAATCGTTTAAGATTAATTTTCGTATGAAATATAAATTTTGCTCCACAATCTGGAATCGCAAAGTATGCAACTTAACCTAGCTGTTGCAGCTACTGTGTACGTTTTCCTGTCTAGTTACTTGCAGAAGCTACATATTATTTAGTCATTAGTAGTTGAGAGTGAATATTATAGTTTCCATGTATTAACTAATGCGAGGCATAATCAAATTAGTGCATTCAACCAGAAAGTTCTCATACTTTTTTCTAATGCCTAATAGTAACTTAATTGAGAAACAATTTTTCGAATAAATTCTCACAAAGCCCTTTGATCTAAATTATATTCCTAAAGCACACACACAAAACATAGAACGACAAAACAATTTATCTTTAATATCTCCATAATCCCATTAGGAAGTACTTGCTCTATATCCAATACACTGATGTGCAGATAAGTTTCGAACATGAATTCAATAAAGCAACATAAAAAGGAACTTATTTGTAATCAATGCTAAAAAAAGATAATCAAAGCACAGTGTAACTCGATTTAAACGAGCTCGGGTACAACAAGGATCACGGATAAAACGAGCTCTTACGAACGAATGTTTGAATTAGCGTAGTTTATTGTATCGCTTACAGTGATCGCTCTTCCAGGAAATAAAGAGCAAAAATTAAAATCGTTAAGTATTTCCAGTTGGAGCGAATAGAAAATATTTGGGTTTACACATACAGGTTACTTAAAGGAATCTTTATCTAGACACATTTATTAAGCAGTATTAAGTGCTTGCGATTCTTGTGATATGGTTGTCTCACTGTTTATGTGTTTTAAATGTTTCATGCCGAAACAAAAGAAAATTTCATGACTGTACTTTCACTTTCAATAATCCTCAATTATATGACTTTTACCAAAATTGGAATGCTACAATCCTATAATTTCCAAATATTTTGTAAATGTTTCTCTAATAGTAAACATGGTATTGGAACTTTAAACGCTGTAATTATTTTATAGAAGAAAATTGGATGATATAGTACATTTTTATTTGTAACACATATATATGTTATATTTTGCAGATTATTACAACTGTGCTAATTGTAATCAACAAAATAAGAAATGTAACATTCTTCGTTGCCAATTGATACCAATTTATACGGACATTTATCATAAACTGCGCCGTAACGTTTTTGTAATTCTCATGTTCAACTATACGTTACAGTTCACATATGGTATGGACGGTATTAGTGAATACATTCTTCGATCTAACCATTTCAGATTCTCTATTATTTGTTAGTAAATACAGTAAATTAATATATTTCTTTGCAAACAATACACTAGTTCTAGTTTATGATCATTTCTATCAAAATACTGCCTTAGTACGGTATAGCGTATAGTATTTGTAATAAGTATAAATTTCTCCGAAAGCGTTTCTGTCGATTTTACCGTGCAGTACCGGCCAAGTAAGTGCATGTGCTTGGCTACACAGCCACTACTCGACAAAGTTGGGCTGCAATTGAAATTTATAGTAAAACTTTCAAGAACCTCCACTAGCTGGGAATAGTACATAAACATACTTAACAGATAAATAACTTCTTCTTTAGATGAGTATAAATATAAGTTTTTGTTTAATCGCACAATATACTGCCAACGTATGATTCACATGAGTATACTATTTTGTTACACAAAGATGAGATACCATTATAAAAATTAGGTATAAGTCATTTGGAGGAAAATTGCAATCGACCAAATTCCCCAGTTATATTTACGTGTTTGTAAATAGAGTGTGTTTTATAATGTGTAGAGGTTTAAACATAAGTTTGTCGTTTACGTAGTGCATTCTGTGATACATTACTAATGTGCCTATAATTTACCGATGAATTTTACGATGTACTTGAGAGTGTGTAATTGATGCCAAATTAAATATTTATGAAAGTTTGTTGTTAGTATCCACTTGTGTTAAAACTTCTATTTACTACAATATGTAGATACACATCACGATCACAATAATATTATAGTAAAGGC
This sequence comes from Limonius californicus, assembly GCA_014611495.1. NCBI lineage: Eukaryota > Metazoa > Arthropoda > Insecta > Coleoptera > Elateridae > Limonius > Limonius californicus. The sequence goes on along the minus strand of JABXWE010011872.1, from coordinate 33,595 downwards.
CAATGCATCTTCGGGTTAATAAGTTGAACAGCATGTACACGAGATTTGATTGTTGAAATCAGTGTGGTAAGCCGAGGACACTATTTTCAAAGCAATTAATTAAAATTAAAAAATAAATACAGCCCTGTATACAAATGACACAGTACTCATCGAAAAACCGGAGATTATCTACATACAAAGACCTATTCATAAACTATATAAAGTGCGAGGGGGTATTGATATCTAGTTAGCCTGGAAAGTTTCTAGCACAGAAAGGTGAATATGGTTACAACTATGATGTTTTATCAATAAGTTGAACGGTGATCAAACTGTGAATTTATGAAAACAGCATGTCTGAGAAAAAGACAGAATTTGATAAAATCGAGTTTCGGTCAGTTATTAAGTATTTATTTTCGAATGGGTTATCGGGCAAAGAAATGGAACCACTGCCATGGAAGACCAATTTGTGTGACCACTCCGGAAAACATTGATTCTGTCCATGATATGATTTTAGAAAATCGACGTATTGGGATTAAGAATATTGCAGAAGTATTGCACATTTCCTATGAACGTGTGTGTCACATCATTCATCACGACTAGGGTATGAGAAAGCTTTTTGCTAAATGGATTCCAAGATGCTTGAACTTTAATCAGAGGTGCGTTTGAGTGACAACGTCAAAGGAAATCTGCCGCCGTTTTGCAGAAGATTCCTCAAACTTTTTGGATCGGCTTGTTATTATGAACGAAACGTGGATCCATCACTGTGACCCAAAGACTAAAGAGCAATCCAAACAGTGGAAGCATGTTGGTTCTCCACGACCCAAAAAATTCCGTGTTCAAAAATCGGCTGGCAAGATTCTTGCTTCAGGTTTCTGGGACAAAGATGGGATAATTCCCATAGATTATTTGGAACGGGGTAGAACTATCACGGGAGCATATTATACTGCGTTGCTAACTAAATTACGTAAGAAAATTGCGGGAAAACGCCGCAGAAAACTTGCCAGAGGTGCGCTCTTTTTGCAAGACAACGCTCCTGCTCACAAGTCGTTGATTGCACTGCAAAAAATTGATGAAATTGGTTTTGAATTGGTTGACCACCTGCCCTATTCTGCCGATTTAGCACCGTCAGACTATTATTTGTTCCCACAACTCCAAAAACATTTGATAGGTAAAAGATTTTCAACAAATGACGAAGCAATATGTGCCGTTGAGAAGTGGTTTGCAGACCAAGACAACGATTTTTTTAAATGGGTTAGAGTTACTTTATGAACGTTCTGCTAAATGTATAAGTCTTAAATCAGATTATGATGAATAAATAAAATTTTGTTTGTTTGTTTGTTGTCGGGATGCAACAGAAAAGATAGGTTAGGAAATGTAGATATATGACAAGAACTAAATGTATATAAACAGCAAGATAAAATAACAGAAAACAGTAAACGAATGAGTGAATACCTAGAAGGAATGATGGAAGGAGAAATATCATAAATAGCTAGAAGATACAAGCTATGTGGAAAAAGAGGTAGGTAGCTACTGGCACAATTCGTACGACCAACACTGAAGGGATGAAGAATACTTTTTTTATATAACATTATTCACTATTATTATTTGATCGTAACTGGTAAAATATTTTAGAATAGCGGCGTAGTTAAAATGATGTGAAATAAATACTTGAATTGAACATGGACACCCAATTAAAGAACATATCACACTCGGTACAATGAACTATGACGATGTCCCTAAATAGAAGTTAATTTATTTTCAATATGAACCTAAAGGTAGCTTTACACGATGCCTCATTTTGTGCATCTTGAAGCATGCGTTTAAAGCGCATTGAAATGCATGCCTCTCTGCATGCGCAAATTTGTGGCGCAGCAGGCTGTTTTTTCAGCGGCAAGGTGACGCAAGAAGTCCCGAGTCGAATGGGAATCCCTTTGCATTATTCGTGCAATATAGGTAGAATACCTCACACTTGTCGAACTCGAACGCAAACACAACGTGATGGAGTGGAGCAATGAGAAAACGCTCAAATTTATAGAATCGTATAGAGCATTTCCATGTTTATGGCGTTCCATTGATACGAATTATAAAAACAGAGTGGTAAGGGGCGATGCTATACGTGAATTAGAAGAAAACTACGGAATAACATCAAAAACGATTTTAAGCAAAATCAAAAGTTTACGATCCTACTTCCACAAGGAATATGCGAAAACAGTTAAGAAGAAAAGTGATAGTGGAGCATGTGAATTTTACAAAAGCAATTGGTTCGCATACGCTAGTTTGTTGTTTATTTTGGACGGTGACATTCATCGAATCGGAACAGAAACTGAAGATTCCCAAGACAACGAGGACGTCGATTCTAATATTGAAAATGAAGAGAACACTGAAACCGACGTAAGTAAATATTCTTTATTTCTTAGGATATATACATTGCAAAGTTATGTGAACTATTTGTTCGTAATTCTCCTCAGATCTACCATGCCGGAATCACCTTCAATATCCCTTCTCCATGTACCTGGTATTACTTCTCCTGTATCCACATTGTCATAGTCAAATGTTCCCTGCGGTGAATACTTTCCTCTCGAGACAGAATTCCTTCTCAAAAAATTGTGTAAATGAATACAGGTTATAACAAGTGTTTCGACTTTATCAGGCTTTAGTGATATTGGTTTTCTAAAGATCCTGAATACCGCCGCTAAAAGTCCAAATGCGTTCTCCACAATTCGTCTAGCTCTCGAGAGCCTGTAATTGAATATTCTTCTTGGGGATCCTTTTGGTACATTAATGGTAAACGGTTTCATGATATTTGGTATTAAGGCAAATGCATCATCTGCAACCAAAGTGTAAGGCATTTCCAAGTTCCTGTCCTTAAGAGTTGTTGGTTTCGGTAGATTTACTTTGTAATTGATCAGCCTTGTATAGAAAGAAGAATTCTGGAAAACACCACCATCTGACAGTCGTCCCTGACATCCAGCATGAGCGTATATAAATTTATAATTTGCGTCGACAATTGCCATTAAAACAATGCTGAATGTTCCCTTGTAATTGTAAAAAGAACTTCCACTGTTAGCTGGGCATTGCAATAAAACATGTTTTCCGTCTAGTGCACCAATGCAATGCGGAAAGTTCCATTGATCTTCAAAATCTTTGGCAACTTGCAGCCATCCCTCTTCTGTTGAAGGAACCTAAAACGATCATTTCTTGGATTAATTTTGTATTTTTTTTCAGGTAACTGAACACGCCACAGAGATAATTACTGAAAGTAATGAAAGTCAACATTTAACGTCAAGGTTTGCTAAACCTGCAATATCAACATCGAAAAGAATGAAAAGGAAACAATCACAAGTAGACGAAGCTTACGGTTTCATGAAAGAAGTCAAAGATCATTTAAATCAACGAGATGAGTTTTCACACTTTGGAGAAGTAATTGCTTGCAAATTAAGGAAACTAAATGATCCGCGTTTACAATCTATGGCCCAATTTGAAATAAATAAGATAATGTTTGAAATGGAAACAAAAATGCTGGACGGTGGCGGACAACACAGAAATTATAATCTCCACATTCCTTCATTACATGGTGGCATGCCTTCGTACAATAGTCGTCCTACTACTCCTTCTACTGGAACAAGTACTTTCTCTAGGTCTACATGTTATGCCCCTGCATACTCAAACTCTTCTACGCCAGAATTGTTAAGTCCAGATTCTGAGTCGCTTTCTAACAATGTTAATACATCAAATATCTCATTGTTGCAGCTGCCAGAATCGAATACAACAAACTTTGTTTCACTACTAAGAGAGTTTTTGCATTTCCAAAATTAAATCAAATAATTATGTTCTCCAAGGTGCCTTTTCTTTATAAAAGAGTTTACTTTAAAATTAAGGAACATTGTACATATTTACTTACATTGATGAATAGAGTTTCATCTTAATAGTTTATGTTATTTACTGAATATTTTTACATACCTACCTTAACATATCCTTTTAAAACTGCATTTATAGCGCAGCACACTTCAGGAATTATAAGTGAAACTAAGGAATCGGAAATTCTAAAGGTGTACATTAAGCTCCTGTACGAATCACCAGATGCCAAAAATCTTAAACAGATTGCAAGTCTCATTTTCGCAGGAACAGCTTCTCTCATATTGGTGTCTTTTTTGCTTATAATTGGTGCGATCATTTGCAGTAATTCTTCAAAATCCGTTGCAGACATTCTGGTAAAGTTTTGAAAAAATCAACCACCATTTAAGACCATTTTCTCCAAAAGGGAATTTTTATAGTTTCTTTTCAAAAATTCTCGGATCCATATTCGTTCTGCGTTTTTTGCACTTCGTTATTACGATAAATGCAGCACACACACCTCCAAAAAGTTCCACGTCCATTTTGCAACACACGGTGAAACGAACTCTTGTGTAAATGCTTTGACGCATAATGAAACAGGCATGCGTTTGTTGCCTCCTACAGCATGCACAGATGCATGCAGTAAGCGCATGCTTCTCCGCACAAAATGAGGCATCGTGTAAAGCTACCTTAAAGCATCCATGGCATTGCAAAGCGCCCCTTTTCTGCTTCCTTCTGATTTGCTGGTTTGCTGGGGTTCCCTCGTACACGTACAGCATCGTAAACAAAGAACCTATGTATTATTTATGCCAGGTTGCCAAACAACTGTGGAAGCAAAGTTAGGTAAAACACAAAGATTGTTCCGAGTGAAGGTTGTCGCCAGAAATACGAATAATTAAGTTATAGATAAAAAAGTGGCCTCTCACAATATATGGCAAAAAAAAACAAAAAAAAAACAAACAAAAACAAAACGAATAATTACATTTTAATAATAACAATAACCTCAATTTCAACATAATTTATTTACGTTTTGTGCTTTATACGTACTTCCACATTTTACATGTCATTTTCAAAAGCATTTAATATTGTAAGCATTTGCAGCTAGGGCAATAGCAAACTGGATCTTGATTTCGACTTCGCTCTGGTCTTCTATTCTAAAACTTCCAATAGCAGATAATTTATAAGCTCAATTTGCTTATTCATTAAAGGTGTATTTTAAGTGTGCTTATGAAGTCGAAAGGCCTCAAGTATATCCAAGTTACGTTTATCATCACAGAAGTATGTCATATTTATTTGATGTCAATGCATGATTGTGTTCTAATAAGTATTTAGCGTAGATTTTTCTGGGTGTTTGCATTTGTATAAGCGTATGTGTTCTTTGTATCTGATATCGAAAATTCTAATTGTTTGACCTATGTATACATAATTACACTGTGGACAGTTTAATTTATAAATACCTGATTTTAACAAATAGTTAGTTCGATCTTTTACGGTGAATAAGGTGTTTTTTGTTGTTTATGGAATTGAAATATGTTTAACATTTTCAGAGTGGTCTTTTAAATACATTCTTTGAACTGCTAATGTATAACCTTTCTTTTTAATTAGTGTGTCAATCAGTTTTGTGTTGTATCCATTATTGTGTGCAATTTGTTTAATAATCACATTGTAATTATGTATACACAGGTCAAACAATTAGAAATTTTGATACCAGATACAAAGAACATATACGCTCATACAAATACAAACGTCTAGAAAAATCTAACTAGGCAAAACACTTATTAGAACATAATCATGTCATCACACTTCTGTGAATTTAAACGTAACTTGGGTATACTTGAGGCCTTTCAAATTCTTAAACACACTTTAAAAAATACACATTTAATGAATGAGCAAATTGAGCTCACAAGTTCCCTGCTATTGGAAGTTTTGGAATAAAAGACCAGGGCCAAGTCCCAAATCAACATCCAGGGTGCTGTTACCCTAGCTACAAATGCGTACAATGTTAAATGCTTTGAAAATGACATGTAAAACGTCGAAATACGTATAAACCATAAAAAGTAAATAAATCCTGTTGAAATTGAGACTATTATTATTATTAAAATATAAATATGAACATCAAGTAAGGCAAAAAACAATAAACAAACGAATACCAGTTTCGAGAAATAAATCTATTGAGAACAACATGCTTGTAGGTATGATAAAGAAGAAAATTATTTTGGCAGTACATCTGCTTACTGTTATTCTAGATATATTTAATTTTCAACGCTTTATTATTTAAAGTAGGATTTGCATACTGGATAGCATTTCGAAAGAACTCCTTTTTGTTTACTATTTTACAATTCGATCTAAGATATACATACAAGCCAAAGTTAACGTTGTCTTAAGTTTTAAATAAATTAAGGCATAATATTTATTTTTCGAGAAGCTCTTTCTTAATAAATAATAAAATTAAGTAACAACCCATCCCGATTTTCAAGACTCTAACGCTTATTGTAAACGCCCCAAGAACAGATTTGGGAAAAACTGTAGTTCTTCTAAATGCTATTGTTTATGTTACATTAAACGAAAAATTAGAAAGGGGTTAATAGTGGATATCTAGCTGGCTAATTTACAGTTTCCTACAAGGAAAGTTTTGTGACTACAAACTTAATTATTTCCGAAGTGGAACCCTGTGCAATAAAATTTATTTTTTGTTAACTCTAAAAAACATGAACTTGTTACAGTCTGATAGTTCTTTTTACCTATGCCTCAATAAACTTTAGATTAGAAGATAAATGAGAAACAACGTTGATTTCAATATTTTAATAAAAATTAAGGGATCACGATGTTTTATTAGAGATAAGAGATGTGTTAATGTAAAAAGTGATTTGATCATCATTAAAAATAAGCAAAAAATACACAAAAATGTAAAACTGACGATATTTCTCTCACTTGCGTTTGAGAGTTCCTTTAGTACGAGATGCTATTTTTAGACACCCGGTATTATATACATGCTTTGTAATTAAATGGCCAAACTTCATAAATATACAGAACACGAATAGCGTAGTTGATACTGATTTATGAAGATTTTCTCAATAACGTTATTTATAAATTAAGAAATTAGAAGGCTTTAAGGGGGTCTTAAAACCATCTGCAACCCTGAACAACATCGGTCTTAGGGCCGTCTTCTTGCACAATGGAAAGCGAACTACAGCCAATGTAAAGGACAATACGTATAATACACTATAAAGTAAATCTTGTTTAAGTTTTAGCATAGTTCTGATTGTAACAAAATTAGATAAACCCTGACATTGGGATTGTGCGCTTTATGTTCATAAAAGGTGGTAGTTGGTAATAAAGTGAAAATAGTTCACTAAATTAATTCTACATTTGTATGTCGCAAAAGTTGATTGATATTACTGTATTGGTAAACAATGTTTGGCAATGTTTTATCACAATTTCTAATAATTTTTTCACTTTAGTACGATCTTGGTTACATTGTTTACTAGGAAACAAAACCGCAAGTGGAAATGTCGCTTATTAAATTAGCTACGGTGATAACAGCAAACGCAAATTTTCCCTTGTTTTGAATCACTTTAGAGTCCTTTAAAATCGTCTAGTAACAAGGAAGAACAAGAAATTAATATAGTATACAGGGTGGTGAAATAGTTGGTCAACCTTTGGGAGCGAGTTCTCCACATCAAAACAAGAAAAAAGGTTTATATAAACCTTAGCCCGAAAATGTTTCGTTACGGAATTACAGCATTCTAATGTGGGATTTGCCCGATCACTTTTCTGCAAATAATTATGGTAATTAGTTGGATCAATGTTTTAAAATTTTATGTGCATACGCTACTCTTCAAGGTTGTGGGTTGGAGCCTAGTTTCGTATTAATAAGTGCACTAGAAGCGTCTCAAGTGAGAGGATTAGGTACTATTTTCTACAATATCGCCTACTTTCTCCTGTTTTTCTTATTGTTGACAAAGCTGACTTATTCGGCATGCTAAAATACCCAAACAGGGCACATTTGTTAAAAGTCGATAAACCTAACCGTGTTGGAGATAATTCAATTATTTTGAAAAACAGAGTTGCTGTGATAATGAGGAAATTTTGGGCTACATGGATTAAATTCGTACCATAGATTCAGGACAAGACAATAAGAAAACACTCATATAAAAATTTTTCCGCAAACGTTTAGTGTACAAGGTGCAACCCAATAAATGTTTTATCCAAACATAATCTTACTTATTAACACTAAATGGGTTGTACCTTCAATTCAAAGCGTTTTGAGACGAATGTTTATATGAGTTTTGTTATTGGCTTGTTGTCCTGCATCTATTCTACGAATTTAATCCATATAGTACAAAATTCTCATGCTACTCAATTTTTCAAAATAATTGAATTATTTCGAAAATGGTTCAATCTATCTACTTTTAACAAGGGTACGTTATTGCACAACAAATAAGATTCTTTTATCAAAAATAAGACATGCAACCCGCAACGAAACATTTTCGGACTACGGTGTATATGAAATTTATTTTGGTGTAGAGAACTCCACTTCTCCACTCCAGCTCCCAAAGTTTGACAAACTATTTCAGGACCACCCTGTATAACAAGATTTCCTTATTTCAAATTAAATGCATCTTCGACACAATTTATACATTTTGTTAAGTAATCATCATTCAATGTAGTCACGTAAACTGGAGAGTTTTAATATATTCCCTTTTCTTAAATGTTTTATGAATTTTATATCACATGTTACTACTAAGAAACAAAGAATGACGACTTGTAGTTTGATGATAACAATGAAAAATAAATATTCGGTACAATTTTAAAAGATAGAAAAACATATTCTTGCTTCGAAAGTGCAATGTTTGTAATCACGCTGTTTACTAATAATTCTACAGGATGGTACTTTCAATAATATATATATATGTACAGGTATACATACCCCATCGAGTTACGATAGATAATATTACTATCGAGACATTTTAGGTATAATAGTCTAAAATCAACCAGCTCTGCACTGTGACGCTTTGTGAATACCCTAGAATTTCAATGTTTTTGTGGTACCTTGCAGAGGCGAAGTGTAAATGTTATCTAACATGTCTCATTTTCTAAGAATACATTTACACAAAGGAAACTCCAATGAGTGGGAATCAGATACATTTGCCTTCATTAAAGCTTGCATTTACAGTCACGATTCTACAACCAACCTACGAAAGTGAAAAATGCATATCCATTTATGTCAAACATTGTATCATTCTGCAAGACAGGAAAATATAACCATGAAAATCAAATTTCACAATCGAGTACTATGTTCACAATTTCGACGTTTTTCTAGAATCGCGCTCTCGAAATTTATTGCATGTAACTGAAATAAAATGCTTGTCGTAAAAATTCACTAATAAAAATCCTGTAAGGACCAGCTGAAGAGTAGCAACAGTCAAAGCCTCAGGTTATTTTATTAAAGACACCTGGGTCGATTCTTAGGTACTGATGTTTCTTAGGGTAATACATGTTGTTAAGGCATGTTACCTAGTAACCCTAGTAAGAAAAGCAAAATTTAAAAAATGTAGAATAGGTTTTTAATATTATTAAAATTCTGGTAATTTACTACTAAATAAGAAAAACTTTGACTATCTTATAGTAATAATACGAGGGTTGCCTTCTATATTTCGGGATTGGTGCCATCTAGCAACTGACGTCTCTATCGTAAAGTTTGACATTTTTGACAGTATACGTACTCAGAACGTTTTGACGTACGAGCGCTATTTGTGTTGTTTGCAGTAACTTGAAAAATTCATATCGGCTAAAAAATGGAATTAAATTCTGAACATTTTCGTGCGATTATTTTTTACAACTTTCGACGTGGATTAACTCAACAACAGTACATCGATGAACTTAATTCGATTTTTGGCGATGAAGCACCATCAAGGACCAGTGTTTATCGATGGTTTACCGAATTCAGTCGTGGCCGTAGTTTGTTCAACGACGAATTTCGTGAAGGTCGTCCAACATCGGTTGTTGTTCCGAAAAAAGTTGATGCGGTGCGTGAACTGATACTGCAAGATCTTCATGTGACTTATCGTGAGACTGAGGTATCCTTGGACATTAATAGGACCAGCATACATTCAATATTGCATGAACATTTAGCCGTAAAAAGATTTGTTCGCGTTGAATCCCACATAATTTGACAACCGCTCAAAAACAAGCTCGTATTAATTGGTCGCAAGAAATGCTCAATATAGTCCTGATTTGGCACCCAATGACTTCTTTTTATTCCCGAACATCAAAAATAAATTGCGCGATCGTTTTTCGACACTTGAAGAAGCGGTTGATGCCTTCAAAATGCATGTTTTGGAGATACCTTAATCGGAGTGGAAAAAGTGCTTCGAAAATTGGTTCACACGCATGCAGAAGTATATTGATCTTCATGGAGAATATTTTGAAAAACAATAAAGCCATTTTCGACGATAAAAACTACTTTTACATGGATTTTTGTAGTATAATTCACGAGTTATTTTCATATTTCGTCCAGTTGCCCCTGGAATTAAGTAATCAATTCTTCCAAAAAGGGTAATAATACATTCTGTACATGAAAAAGCTAACTATTTCTAGACTGGTCTTTTCAAGTATAGTACAATTGATACGCCAATTACACGAAACATTTCTTGGCACATTTTAACTGTTTGATTTTAATCCGCGTTTCATTACAGACGGTAAAAAATATTCGCTTGCACGCACGCTTTGTATAGAGCACGCATACTTCATAGTGATATTTGCAACACAACATGTAAAAATATATCACATGCAATATTAAAAGAGTGTGTACATTAAATAGGCCGCTGTTTGATATACGGTGCCCTGTACAATAAAACATTAACTACATAAATACTTTCACAGGCTGTTTCACATAGCTATATATCTATATGTACTTTAAAATAATTATAAAAATAATCATATACAAATTGGCAATATTCAAAATAATAGAATCGTTAACGATTAAATTGTAGCTTGGAAGTTTTAGCATTCTAAATATAACTTTTTTTACGTTTTTTGAATCATATTTTTGTAATGATAAATGAAGATTGCACTGTCTCTATGGATGTTATTTATACTACTCAAGTAGTCAGGTACTCTCAATGTCTTTGATATGTTACTCAAATTAATTGACAGAATCCAATTTCACAAACTAACTTTTGACAGTAACTAATTAACGACACACTAATGTACCTTCACAAGCACAAGTGCCTAAGGTCACAATAGTATACGTTCCTGAAATAAGATTAAGATGCTACCTAATTCTTCTTCTGATCTTCACACCATCTCCCTTCGAAGGTTGGCAATCCAAATAGCCATCACTGTTTTAGACACTGCTGCAAGGAAGATTTCAATTGATGTGCAGCCGAACCATCGGCGTAGATCTTTCAGCCACGAGTTCTGCGGCCTTCCGACTGATCGTTTCCCCTGGATCTTGCCTTCAATAATAAGTTGGAGAAGTTCGTACCGACTTCCTCTCATGATGTGACCTAGGTATTGAGTTTTCCTTTCCATAATTGTGAGCAGTAGTTCTTTTTGCTTCTTCATGCGAGTGAGTACTTCATCGACGTTAGTCACTCTTTGCATCCATGATATCGGGAGCTAGAGGTACATTTCGAAGGCTTCAATTTTTTTTCCATTGAGCGGTTAAGGGTCCTAAATCCTACCTAATTAGATCTTCAATAATATAAATTTTGCATGACTCATATAATTTCCCATTATAAATAGAATAAAAGTGAAGTTTCCGACGTAGCAAAATAGCACGTGACAAGAAATATTAAAAAATCTAGAAAGACCATCGAAAAGATGATCTGAATGTCGGCAGGTCTGATTGGTGGACCCACCATGGAACTAGTGTGAAGAAAAAAGGCCTAGAATAAAAAAGAAAGACGAAGAACAATAAAACGACAAACCTACAAGTGTCATAGAATAACTTGTGTTAAGTGTTTAACTTTGGGTTGCATGATCTATGATCAGCAACGTGTCAAAAACACACACTACAGGTGCCCCGGAAATGTCCTATTGCAAAGTTAATCCATTACTTATAATTCATTTCACCATTATGTTTAATTGATTAAATTTTAAACTTGTCATTCATCCTCTCTAGGAGTCATGTTTTTATGATTTATCAATTTACATGATATATTGAAACAGAAGAAATCGTTGTTACATATTTTTCATTTTCAAGGATATATGTAACATATGTAACTACGAAATGTTAATCAATTCCCAATTGTTACCGATTTTAACATATGTAATTACAAAAATATGATTACTAAGAAGTGTCATGATAACGATAAAAACCACCAGCATACCACAATAGAAACGCTATATAAATTGTACAAGCTAGAGTGAAGAAAAACTTAAAAAACTAGCAAATATTTTAAAGGTTTAGGACAACAACACCACTAAAATAGAGCTGTTGCATATCCCCGACAATCTTTTAAATATACGTAAGAAGGCAATACAGAAATGGAAGAAATGCCGAGGTATGCGATTAGAAATTATTGACTAAAATATACAACCTCCAGTTTCCGGAAGAACAGCTAGATAAAATGGGCCTGAAATACATGACCAGTAGGATTAGAGAAGAATATAAAAAGTGGAGATTATCTATGAACCTATCCAAAACGAAATTACTACGGCTACAAATGAAATATATTGACATTTCCGAAAAACAGTCCATATTGAAATATTGATATCCCGAAAATTAACTCACTAATTCACTACTGCAGATTTATATAAAAACTCTTTATGCCTAATTTTATTATAATTTTTAAGGAATTGTTGCTACTATATTAAAAAAATATTAAAATTTAATTAGTTGATACTGCTCTCTATTAACTTTCACATTATATAGATTATAGAAAACGAATCACTCTATGGCCGGGTGTCAACAGAATTGATCCTACATCATCCTTATTATTGTTAGTATGTTTTGGGATATACTTATGTACAATAAAATTATAAATGAGTAAGTTTTTGCGTTGTTTGATGAAAAATTCAAGTTCAGTTACCGGAAATGAATCAGCTTTATTATTTTGAATGAAACAAGGTTCATACTCTTAATTTTTGCAATTTACGTGAATTCTGGGTTTATTGCTGCTCGTTTAGTGACTTTGTGGATAGCCCAAAAATGTTCCATCATTTTTTTATTGTTGATGTAGGGGGCAACAACTTGGATACGTTGAGAGGTTCCTTACACCCCACTAGGTGGCTTTTACTCCTTAAACATTTTTTCAAATGATTTAGTGAGTACATTTTTGTACTAACAAAACAAATTTGAAAGCATTTTTTAATGTTTTCCACATTTGTAAACTTATATCTATAAATATACACTCTAAATTATATTTCCACGCCACAGGTAATGAAAACTATTTTAATTTTATTACTGTTTTTATTAGCGAGTTTGTCTCCAGGAGGCCTTATAACATATTTTGAAAATTTATATTTTTATGTCTTCTAGCTTGTTTATGCATATTATACACCACTGAAAGCAGGAAAATACACTATACATTTAAAAACCAGAAGTGGATACCACATCTGGTTATACCAGGAGTAATACAAATTCAGGGTAAGCATATTCATATTCAGCCTAAGTTTGCACGTAAACACTGCTTCTATGCTATGGTAATAATAAGATTCAAATATGCTATGCGCTAATAACAGCTCCTCAAAATTAGCACCTTAAAAATAGCGCCATCAAAAATAGCTCCTCCGTAATATCGCCGTAATACGAGGGGGGTTTTGATGTTATGTACCTAGCTATGGAAACAAAATGCTATGCAAAATGCATGATAATTTTATTATGCCAAGTCTCTGACATTTTAGAGTGTATCCTTCAAATTTGATACAACTCGCGTAAGATTTGTCATTTCTGTATGGAGTTAGAGGTGCAAAAATTAGTGATTTTTCTTGAACTTGAAGACAGAAGCGTCATAAAATGTCTACCGAAAGAAGGCAATAATCCAAAGAGTGTCCATGAGAGAATGGTGGCTGTGTATGAGGAAAATACCCCGTCCTATTTTAAAGTTAAATTTTGGTGTAAGCAATTCAAATGGAACGGAATGACCCAAGGTGCGGAAGACCTCTTGAAGCACAAACACAGGAGCCCATAAAGAAACTTGAAGATTTGGTGTTAACTGATCGCCTAATAACAGCTTCAGTTATTACAAGAGAAGTAGGTATATCAGAAACACCTGTTTTTAAAATCCTTTATGAAGATTTGGGAATAAGGAAGTTGTCGCATGGTGGATACCCAGGCGGCTCACTCCTGAACAAAAATTGTGTAGGCGACAACTTTGCCAGGATAATTTGGCGGCTTTATCCCAAGATGACGACCTCTTTAAAATTGTAGCTGGGGATGAGACTTGAGTACACCACTGAGACCCACCCACGAAACAAGAGTCCGTGCAATAGTTTCATAAGGGCTCTCCTCCACCCAAGAAGGCGAAGACGTAATTCTCAGCGGGAAAAGTGGTGCCAAAGTTTTCTGGAATACTCAAAGGATTTTATGGGTTGAGTATATGCCGAAAGGGTCTACAATAAAAGGGAACGTCTACAAAGAAACAATAATCAATTTGAAAGCAGCTATCATCATCATCATCGTTGGCACTACAACCCAGGGTGGGTCTTGGCCTCCTCAAGGACTCTCCGCCATCTGTCTCTATCTTGGGCTTGGTTCTTCCAGTTGTTCACTCCTATGCTTCTCAGGTCTTTTTCTACTCCATCCATCCATCGTAGCCTTGGTCTACCTGAAAGCAGCTATACGCTAGAAAATACCTCAGAAAACTGTGCTTCTGCACAACAACTGCACGAATCGTTGAAGAAGCAATTGATGAATGCGGCTTTGAGGAATTACAACATCCATCGTACAGTTCCGACCGCGCCCCTTGTAACTATTACCTCTTTCCAAAACTCAAAAAATACTTGAGGCCCTGTTTGTTGAATGAGGGCTTAAAATTATGCTTGTTCTCCAACTTGTTTCCTTCATACTTAGGTAGATGATACCATAAAAAAACTCCCCTCGTAAATTGCGCCATGAAAAGCAGCGCTGGCAAGAATGCCGTCGTCGAAAATAGCACCATTGATAATAGCGCTGAGTAAAAATGTCGCCGATAAAACAAGCCCGTACGGAAAGTATAAAGAACGATTTTCAGTGTTTCGCGAATTTCTTCGTTTTACTTTAAAAAACAGATTTACATTGAGTATTGGTAAATCTTATAAATACTAATATAAGCACAAATTTATTCAATTATCTAGAACTATGTGTAGATCAACGGCCGTTAACGTAACATAGCGTCATATAAATAGCAGTACGCGATATTACAGTTGTATTGATATGACATTCGACATTTGACGATATCTATCAATGCAATGCACCGATAATATCTATGAGTACAATAACAAGATATTTTGGAATCATAATCATACATATAAGAAAAAACAATACGTATCGATATAGAAATGTTCATATTGCTCACATTTATTTGCAACTAGTTTTGTTCACTCAAAACAATTATTGCAATATTTGCAATGCTCTTGAGTCAGCTTCATGTCAGATGATGATGATGATGATGATAAATGCCACCCATATTGGCCGGAATGCCATACGCATATGTTAAGATTGCCCTGGATCGTCCCAAATTGCCCCAGACTTCCATTACGAATACCTCAGTGAGAAACAAAATATTGCCGCCCTGACTAACCCCCGGGAAAAACTGATTTAAGTTATGCCACCTTTTTTCACGATAGAAGAGACCCATAAGTACTCGGTAGCTCGAACCATCTAAAATACACCACAAAACACAAACCTTGTACAGCTGGAGTTCCTTATCAGAGTTTCCAATATGTTTGTAAACGTGCCACTCTGTTTTTTACTCGTATCACAAGTGCTTCAATCTGGTCTTTCCCGGCTGCATACTTTAGATAACTATGACTTTTTTTGAACTTACTGTTTTCTTTAGTGGATGCGGCTACGCAGAATTGTGCAAGATAACGTGCTAATCTCTGCATATCAGGAAATAAATATGTACAATGCAAAATATTAAACGGACGTGTTGCGAATTATCTTTAAATAATATAGATACCGCTAATCTACTTTCAATTGTTTATATATACACACACACACTATTGTGATAAAATACAGATAAAGCAGAAATTGCGTTTGCTGGAAGTTTGAGTTTTTTAACCCACGCATTGAACATTACTATAAACCAATATGCCAAGCGATAACCATCGGCCAATTTAAAATATCAAATTTCCCACAAGAGGAAACACCAAATCGCCGAATACATTACAAATGAATCATGGTAGAGTTTGAAAACGCCAAGGATCAATGAGTTAAATTGTTGCACCTGCAACTCACCACAGCCTGGACATGATTACCTCGAGGCTGCGGAATGCGGTTTAGCCAAGGTAGGAGCTTTGAGCTAACGCACGTTTTACGGTTATGGGACACGCATATGCAATTGTTCAAATCCCCCTACGAATACACTCAATGTCACGTATTATGTGAGTTTGCATGACAACTTTAGGATAATTCACACACGTAGCTTTTTACAAATTTTTATGGTAGTCATTTGACTCCTAAGTAATCATTAACCTTTCATTCTGCATTATTCTCAACACGAGAAACGAGTTAGAATAGATTCTCTTGGGATTACGTATAATTTCATACGATTATAGGAATAAACAAAACGTTGACCAGTTTAAAAGTATTTCTTAAATGGGATGTTAAAACAGCGTTTCCGAATAGATAATAAAGGCAACTTTCAAACGAATTGTTAAATGTCAGGGTGTCGGTAGTGTATTTGAAGGGATGAAATGCATACTATTTCACGCTTAACATACTTTTCCTGAATAGGATGCCAAAAACGAAACCAGTTATACGATTTCACGCTTTTAGGAGCTAGAAAGACTATTTATATTTATACCACAAATGTAACGTAATTCTCTTGAATGGGGTGTTACAAATTACTGGTAGAGTCAACAATCATGCAACCGTTTACCTCTCCCTAATTCTCGGCAGCGTTATTTTTTGTACAGGGTTTAATCAGTTAAAACCGAACTGGTCAAATCCAGTTTTAAATGTTTGGTCAGAAAAAGTGTAAGACAAAGCAAAACTAAGACTAAGACAACGCAAAATGTACAGCTGAATATGTAATATTAAACCTTACACTGAATGCTCTTCCCAGTGGTTATTAAACGTCAGTCAGGAATACAATCATTATGCAAATAAATATTTAACCTTTAAATACGCTTAAACCCCGTAAGAAAAGCACAACGCAGATATAAAGTAAAATAAATTGCTTTCAAGGATAAACAAGTTAAAAAGTCCAAAGTTCTTACAAAAACGATTTTATTGTCACGGGGAAAAATAGTGCCCAAGAGGCAAAGAAACTTATCCTGTATTTTGTATCGAAAAGAATAAACTTATATTTGCATATACTTAAACAGAGTGAACGATATTACCGCGGAAAACACATACTTTAAACTTACAAAGCATAACAATCATTTTCTTGAAACTTCATGTTTACAAATTTTAAGTTCAGGACCAGCTTCCAAAATAAACTTGTTATCTGCTCTAAGAGAAAGACAGACAGAGGAGTCCGGTCAAATACAATAATTATATTTCAATTCCAAATATGAAACGAAAGTTAAAAACATTCACTTTAATATGTACACTATACAAAAATGTATTTTAGACAGAACTTTCGATTTTAAATTTTAAGTCTGAATCTTAAGCCTAAATTGCTAAATTGCGGGATTGAACTACATTCCATCGTGTTTTTTTGGGATAAAATTCAGAATTTTTTGATCAAACATTCTTGTTAGGGGACAGTCAATAATATTATAAACACAATATTTTATGATATTATAGAATATTATATATTATAGATAATGTAGAAGGGCTTACTGTTAAAATCGGGTTTACTCTGACAACTATTTACCGTCGCCCGTATGGTATATTTTCTGTTTCGTGAGATTTTATATTTGGTACAATTGGGTATGCAATAAATAGCACTAAAATTTGATTTAAATTGGTTTTATAACTCTTCATCATCATCATTGACATGCTTTTCGTCCCACTGATGGGCATCAGCATCGTCTCTGCCACGCGTTTCTCCTCGGCGCTATCCAGAGGTTTTTAGCATTAAAATCCTACAATTACAAGCCGGATTGGTAAATAGTGTGTGATGAGTTTTTATAAATCTGCATAGTAATGCTTAGGTTTCGAACCCAAGCCAGAATTATCGCTTTACTCAGAAAGCGAGCGCTCTACCAACTGAGCTACCACCACACTATATAACTCTTCATTCGTATAAAATCGGTGTTATTAGCTATGTTGGACGAATTCCATAAAATAACATTTTGTTGAACCTGATATTAGATTATTATTTTCATTTAGCTTTCAACAGAAGTCAACTTATGTACGTTTCTAATAATTTCTATCCAAAACCTAAAAGTATATTTTTTTGCGCTTTCTATGTGTTTCGACATGCAAAATGTCATTTTCAAAAGCATTTAATGTTGTATACATTTGTAGGTAGGGCAACAGCACACTGGATCTTGATGTCGGACTTGGCTCTATTCCAATAGCGGGGAATTTATGAGTTCAATTTGCTCATTATGTAAAAATGTTATTTATTATTTGATGTCAATGCATGATTGTGATTGTGTTCTAATAAGTGTTTAGCGTAGTTAGTTTTTTCTGGGTGTTTGTATTTGTATGAGCGTATGTGTTCTTTGTATCTGATATCAAAATTTGTAATTGTTTGACCTATGTATACATAATTACACTGTGAACAATTTAATTTGTAAATACTTGATTTTAACAAATCGTTAGTTCTATATTCTGCGTTGAATAAGGTGTTGAAAGTGCTTCTTGTTGTTTTATAAATGGCTTTAAATGTACTTGTTTTGATTATAATTTTAGCAATTTTCGCCGATATATCACCGAAATAAGGAACTTAAATATATTTAACATTTTCAGAGTGGTCTTTTGAATATAATTTTTGTATTGCTAATTTATAATCTTTCTCTTTGATTAGTGGTGCAATCAGTTTTGTGTACAAAGAAAGTACATACTTCTGTCTGTTTTCCAATTATGATGTCATTTGATTTATGATACAGTGCTTCCCAAAAGTAACGGATAAATTCTATAAAATCGTTGAGAAAAATATTTCATAAAAATACTCGGACACGTCGATTTTTATTTTTAAATTATCATTTAGATATGTAATTTTCAACCCCCCACCACTCAACCCCTAAGCCCTAGCAACTCCAACATTAAAATTTCAAATAGCAAAGTACCCCTTATGATACCTCATCTGATAGCTTTCTTTATGCTGAATACAACAAAAAAAGTTTTTAAAAACGGGTGGTTTTTTGTGATTTTTCTTAATTGCTCAAGACCCGTCGCAATGTTTACAGGACGTACTGAGAACATAAACTTCAATTGTTTTTACCACTCATCGCTAGAGCCGTATCAACGCCTGCTCGAATATTGGCACTTTCAATTGAATACATTTTGGTAAATATCTCCGTTATTTATCAACCGATTTTGAAAAACTTTTTTTGGGAAGCACTATATAGAACCCCTCAAAGGTATGGAACACATCCAATAAAACTGCAACAAATGATTATTTGTACAAATCATGAAACAATTCTATTTTCTTTTTAAAAAATGCCCATTTGTAGGTCTAAATCATTTTCCGACATTCATTTGTTCTGTGGTGATGATTTTATCATTATTTTTTTATAGATCGCAACACCAGTGATATTAAATAATTAGTACCCACATAACAATTTTTTGAGAAAAATTTGCATACAGTTAAA
Source organism: Limonius californicus (assembly GCA_014611495.1). Classification (NCBI taxonomy): domain Eukaryota; kingdom Metazoa; phylum Arthropoda; class Insecta; order Coleoptera; family Elateridae; genus Limonius; species Limonius californicus. The sequence goes on along the minus strand of JABXWE010011872.1, from coordinate 13,921 downwards.
GAAATGCAGAACTCATTTTTAATGAAAATAACGTGGTCTGTTTCCTTCTTCTTCTTAGGGTGCTTTATCTCTTGGCAAAATCCATACAATATAGAATACTAAATACGTTACTAAAATTCTGTTTGTGCATGGTAGGACGTATTTTTGCGTGCTGTGCGAGTATTATTGGCTTTAAAAAGTTTTAATTGAGCGTAAAGGGATTAAAATGTCTATATTGGAAGGTTATGGAGATACGCGAAGAGAAGTATTGAAATAATAACGAAACAATTGACGCCTGCGCTAAAACGCTAAGCGGAAAAAGCAAAGGAAAAGCAATCCACTGAAAAATTCAATGGAGAAAATTCCCGGAAAAAGCTATGGAAATAACATATTTTGTTAAAAATAGAATTTTTGAAAATTTCAAGTTATGAATGAAATTCAATATATAGAAATATATTTTTAAATTACCATAGAGGGCAGTTAACTAGTCACTAACCAAAGAAAGAAAATTACAAAATTTGTATTTCATTTCCTTGGTTTTCTTGCCTGTTAATATTGTTTTCCATTGCTGTTTTTCGTAGATTACACTTCCGTGAACTGTTTTTCTTCGGATTTTTCCTTAAATTTGAAATTATTTAAAACTTTATCCAAACATTTTTATGTTATTGTGTTTTAAATTCCTATAAAGAACAGAAACACCCTTTTAATATTTGAAAAACAACCACGGATTCATTTTTGAACAAAGTGTGTGTAACATAATTTTAAAACAGTCTAACAAACATATTTCTTATACGTCAGTATATTTCGAAATCAATACTTCTATAGCAATTGGGATATTTTTTTATCGTAGTAAATTATTTAAAATATATTAATATTTGATTATGTATTCATACAGAACCCTGAGTACTACCCTTAGCACTACAATATTTAGCACATTTAAATATGTATCCCGGAAACTCAGTTGTCATCTTCAGCACAAACTCATATAAATGAATTCTTTCAATGTCTTTAAAGCGATTTAAAATGGTTGTAGTTTTAAATATTGACTAGCACTCAAGTCTCAAGTGGCTTAATCCGCTACAGATTATACCCAATGTAATAAAAACATATGTATACAGGGTGGTGAATTATTCGATGCTCACCATTGGTATCTCAGAAACAGTAAGAGATACGAGGTCGGCTAAATTAGAGAAAAGTTGCGCTCTTTTTTCGGCGATTGAGAATCTAATTTTCAAATTTCAACAAGATTTTTGGAAGAAAAGGTTGTGTTAGTTTCCAATTTGAAAAGTTTTTCTTTCTGTCTATCTAATGGTGTGATAACCCAATGGTCACCATGGCCATAAGAAAAAAAATGTTGACTATCACACCTTGAAATCTAGAAGGCCTAGTAAATTTATTTCAATGTCATTCAACTCACAGTACCAAAAACATAAAGTTACCAAGTTTGATTGAAATAGCGTCAATGGTAGGAAAGGTAATAACTTATTTCAAAAATAAAAATTTTCAATTTTTTCGTGATAAGTCATGAACGAATCAAAGTATCCAGAATTGCTTTTCAGATTCTCAATCGCCATAAAAAAGCGCAACTTTTCTCTGAATTAACCGACCTCGTATCTCTTCCGTTTCCGAGATACCAATGGTGAGCATCGAAAACTGCACCACCCTGTATATATATTAACTGATAAATGAAACTTTGATTATGTCTGCTTTCTTGTTCAGTCTTAACAACTGCGTCTGCAGCAATTGATTAACTCGAGTTACATAGATAATATTCCGTGCAACAATTCCTTCTGTGCTACAGCAATAGAATTAGATAGTGTAATATCAACATTGCAAACAGGGTCTGAAGATATGGGGAAGAGCTGGAAGTATATATTACCGAGTTATCTTCGTGTTATTGTTAACGCGAACTTTCATCAGCCATATAGGATATCAGGACGCATAAATCGATAGGCAATTTCAGCCCAACTTTTCTGGTATTTGAATTTTAGCGTAGACTATCTCCATATCTTGATCATCATGCGAGGCAGATTAAAGTTATTTTAGACATACCATATTTAAATTTAGCTTAGAGGTATTTTAAACCCGTTTCTGTCCAAAACAAACAACAGGCAGAAAGACGGTCATTATCAAACAAAGCGGACCTGCATGGAACAGTCACAGTTTAAGCCAGCCTGTTTAAGCAACGTAGCCAGTTTTTAGTGGGCCATGGAGATTTGTCAGCTTGTTCGGCCGTACAAAGATATTTGCCGACGTAACCTGATACATGTTAATAAAATTAGTGAGAAAGATTAAGAGACTAAGATTCAGGTTAATTACATACAACTCTCCTTTATCACCAGTGTTCTGTTAGTGCATTTATAAATTGAATAAATTCCAATAATATTAAAAGTTTTTAGGATTTTTAAGAAGAAATTCCTATGTTTTTCACTCAATTTTTATTTGCGCCGGTTACTCAATAGGTAATGTTTTTATGAGAATTTTAGGTACAATCCTGGAGAAATTAAATGACCATTTGATATTTAAATCCTATAAAATATAAATTTAAAATTTTTTTAAGATAATACGATAAAGCTGAATATGATTGCCTAGACTAGGTTTGCTATTAAAAAATATTTCTGTAACTGGAAGTTAAATTTCTCACAAATAATTGCGGGTTTTTACCCCAACGCTATGGTGATTTATGGCGGTCTTCCGGTCAATGGCCATTTATACTTTTAGGGACAACATGTCAATTGAACTTAAATAGTTTAGTGTAGCATTCACTGCAGACATCGTAAAGCGCATATTTTCCGTTCTTGCAATATAATAAAGATGAAATATGTATGTAATTTTTAAGCTATTTTTGATAACTCGAATTTTCTGTTACTAAAATTACTTTTGATTCCTACTCAACTTTCACTTATCGAGGTTCGATTGCATCTACTTTAAGTTATACTACGTGTATAAGAATAAGATTTGTTGATACGTATTTTAAAAATATTTTCCTTTGTTATTTATCAAATAAATATTGACGTAAGGAAATTATTTACAAAGTTATACTGTTACAAAAATGGAGGGAGGGACAACGACAATTTTTTTGTGTAAAAGGGGGAGGGCACACACAGTTGGAAAACCATGCCGTTAGGATACGAGCAAAACGGTTACGTTTGGTTATTCTTTGTAAACCAAATAATAATACTCAAGACTTCTACTAATAAAAGATTTTAATTACATTTACAGTTATATGGCAAGTAGCAAATTGAATTAAACTGCAAAAAATTATTATTGTGAAACTTCCGCTGATGCTTCAAATATAATATAAAAAGCCGCCTTACTACGTTAAAATTCATACAGGGTGGGCCAGTGAAAACGAAACAGACCCGATATTTCATATTTATCGTCATTTTTTTTAAATCGCTCATGCCCATCAGTTTTTGTTTTGAGGGGGAATATTTTTACGTTTATTTTCAACCTTGTCACTTCAAGCTCCTAGGGGTGTTGCGCTTCACCCCTAAAATTTTAAATGGGAAAAGGGGTCGATGATACATCATTTTAAAGGGCATTAAATAGCCGTTTTAACGCTTCCTAGTTTTTCAAATTCAGTTTAATAGTTTTCGAGAAAATGCCCTTTAAAAATAGTAACCCGTCAAAAACCCCTCTAAATAAAAGTCGACTGGTCCGAGCGATTTTTTTTAAATGACAATACATATGAAAAATCGGGTCTGTTTCCATTTCATTGGCCCACCCTGTATTAATTAGTAAATCAAAATAATATTAATAATTTTAAATTACATAGTAATCATTTATTAAACAATTTAAATTATTTTGAAAACTTATTGTGTCAATAAGAGGCAATATATTATATGAATACAGGTATTATAACTTCGCTATCATAAGTTTTAGTATAACCAGGTATTTTCAAATTCCAGTATAGTACAAAAAAAAGGCATAATAAATGTTATCCTATGATTAAGGGGAACCTAAACCGACCTGGCAATTAGAAACTAAATATATCGTTTTACATCGGCAAACCATTATCGTCCTTTCCCTGTCCCTCCGGGGGCTTAGGGCTGTATACCTGAATGCTGGAAAGCGAACTACAGCCAAAATAAATGGCAATACATATAATATACGATAAAATAAATTGGTCCCACAATCTTGGCAATGTTTTAGCAACTTATTATCATTAGTTCCTATGCTCTTTTCTGTAATTTTTCAACTTATTTGTTTATGTTCGGAATTCAACAATAAGTACCTAATATGTATAATGACGTTCAGTTTGATGCGCTATGCTTTTAACTATTTTATACGGTTCTCTTTTTGTTTGTGTTACCTCCAGAAAAATATAAAAAGAATGTATGTATTATACATGACTCTGTTTCAGTCATTTCATTTTTACGGAAAGAAGGTAGAATGGGAGGTGCAGACTTTGAAGCCTGTAGGAGCTGCTTGTTTCAGTTTTTTTTCTAATGCTGTTTGGATTTCAACAAGAACACAAGTTTAGTGCAGGTTATCAATAAAATAAGTTGTTCACTTGTCGATTACTTCCTTGGATTCTACTTTATTCTATAGCGAGCTTCACTTCTCACCTTCACACCCCTGTATCTTCCTTATTTGTTTTATGATCGATTTCAAATTTTGATCAATTATACTACGCTTTAAAGCCGTAAATTTTTTCTAAATTTTAAATGATTTTACTGTAAACCAGTAGCCTACTACGAATAAAAATAATATAAAAAAATTGATTAATCATAATAGGCCTAGTTCTACCGAAACAAATTATTAAGAAAAGTTGTTTAGAATGACAAAAATTGACCAAATCCAAACGTTTATTAAGTAATTTTTAGTTGTTGTATTTTTCATAAAATAAATAAGTACGTCATATCCGTTTAACTGTTATTTTATTACAGAAACAGAAACCACCACAATAACAAGAAAACTTAATAAATTAAATTGTACGCATTTTCACTAAATTTGTACATTTTTCGAGACGCTTTCTGTTATTAATAATAATTTTCTGCAGTTGTTCTTAGTATACTTACGGCGTACTTGGTCAATTTTAATACAGAGGCCTGTTTAGAATAACAGTATTATATACTTTTTGTTTTAGTAATAAAAGTCCAATGACGTTATATCAGGAGATCGGGGTGGCCAAAAAAATGCACGTACAAATGTTCTCTCAACAACACTGGCAGCTCTTCTATGGCATACTGAAATTCCACGTTAAGAAACTAGCGAAGAATGTGTCAATAATTCGATCGTTTAATATGGCACACCATTTACTTTTTGCGAATACTGTCTTTTACAGCATCTAATCAAACTTTGCTTTGGGAGACTTCTAGCTGTGCAGCTACTTTTCTAAAGCTGTCTTGGATTATTACGCACTTCCGGTAATACAGTTTCGTCGAATGCTGTATCAATTCTACCATTATTTAAACGTTGTAGTCTTGATGTAGCAAGACTTACAATATTATTAAAACAATTGTTAATATCCGCAAATGTTTTGACTTTTTCAGCAATTGTTACCTGTATTTCAGCAATTATTTAACCTGCTATTTAAAGTTGCAAGACGCTTAATTTAGAGTTCATAAACTTAATTGAAGTTAACAAATTTTTGTTTTACATGGCACTCTTTGTTAAGACAACAATGACATTTTATTTCATTTATCATTATAATATTCTCAATCTATTTTTGTGATTCTGAACAACTTTTCTTAATAACTCTTTTCGATAAGACTACACCTACTATGATTTTCCCATTTTTCGCAAATATTTTTGATCGCAGTAAGCTACCGATTTGCAGTAAAATTATTTAAAAATATAAAAATAACCGCTATATAGAGGGTAGTATAATTGACCAAAATTTGAAATCGATAGGAAAACAAACAAGGAAACGAAAGATTATAAATTAGCAATTCAAAGAATATATTCTAAAGACCACTCTGAAAATGTTAAATATATTTCAATTCCTTAATTTGGTGATATATCGGAGAAAATTGCTAAAATTATACTCAAAACAAGTACATTTAAAGTAACTTATAAAACAACAAAAAACACTTTCAACACCTTATTCAACGCAAAAGATAGAACAAACAATTTGATAAAATCAGGTATTTATAAATTAAAAAGTTCACATTGTAATTGTGTATACATAGGCCAAACAATTTGAAATTTTGATACCTTCCTAAACACGTATTACAACACAAACATGCATTTACATCAAATAATATAATAAAAAATTTTCACTTCTGTGATGTTAAACGTAAATTGGATATACTCAAATTCACAAACACGCTTTTAATGAATGAGCAAATTGAGCTCATAAATTCCCCCCTACTAGAAGTTTTGGAATAGAAGACCTGAGCCAAGTCCGAAACCAAGATCCAGCGTGCTGTTGCCCTAGCTGCAGATGTTTACTTCATTAAATGCTTTTAAAAATGACATTTTGCATGTCGAAATACGTACAAAACAAAAATAAAAATACCTGTTGAAATTGTCTATTATTATTATTAAAATATAAATATGAATTTCAACAAAGTAAAGCAACAAACGATTAACAAATAAGGAAGATACAGTTGGGTGTGAAGGTGAAAAGTGAAATACACTGTCATTGACAGCCTTTCTTGTCACACTGTTGGGTATCGGCCTCTTCTCTGCCACGTGTTCCTCCTCAGCGCTAAGGTAGAACACAGGGGACCTACAGTTTAACGTCGAATCCGAACGACAGAAATTCCTACGGTTGCAAGCCGGATTGGCAAATTGTGTGTGGTGGGTTGCAGACAAGATTTTTATAAATCTGCATAGTTCTGCTTAGGTTTCGAGCCCAAGCCAGAATCGATGTTTTACTCAGAAAGCGAGCGCTCTACCAACTAAGCTACCACCACACCGAAATACACTGTATATAAGAATAATTTTATCCCGGACCTAAATATTTTTGTACCCATACAAGTTGTATTTCACAAATCATATTTATTCCAATCGCAGGTAAAAAGTGATCAATGTTTGCTATATGCCATTAGATTTTCATTAACAAAATACGGTTCGAATTCGAAAAACATAATCATTAAATCAAAGATAGCCGAGAAATGTACCATATAATACAAGAATCACTCATCCTCTACTAGTTTGTGAATTTAAAATTGCAAAAGCCTTACATTTGGTTGCATTTTTACCCTCATTTTACCTCTTTTTACCCATAGTACAAAGACTTTTAGATTAAGAAAGTAATTTTATTTAGAAAACCCGTCTGCGCTAGCTTGAGTGTTCCATTGAGGGAATAGACTACATCTACAAAACAAACTAGCTTATAGATTATAATCGCATATTTTTAATATTTATTTTTTACTCTTAGATAAACACAAATCTGTACTTCCAATTTGCGACTGGAACCCTGAATCTAAGGCTTCGCAATTCAATGTCTTTGTTGCGTGTTTCTTGTGTTACTACTTTAAAGTTCATATTAATTTATAAGGAAATAACATTATTTTCTTAGTAAAGTTGAGTATACTGATTAATTACAATATACTCCCACAGATTCTTGAATAAAACTTGAATTTACTGTGTAACACTTACCTAAACCTTGGCTTTGCGGAAACACAGGTTTTCTTATCACATCGAAGTGAAATTAATGTTGTTTCTATTTACAAGGTATAATTAGTGGGTCTATTGTCTCAACAATACAATGGCATTTTACACGCACACGCAAGATTTACTCTTGTGGATAATCCCAATTTCAGATTCGACCGTTGTTATACGCCAAATACATCCTCCCGACCTCAGTTTATCAATGGCAATTATCGCTACGTTGTATATACTCGTAGTCACCCTGTTTATTATCCAAGTCCTACATATAATTATTCAATTTATTCGAACATGCTATCTGAACAAACTTGCGCCTATATAGAAAAGCAGGTGGTCCTATGGGTTTACAAATATTGAAAGTAAGTTATCAGCATATTATCCGTAGAAAAACTACCCCTGTGCTATTTACAGAAAGAAAAAATTATAATCTCCGTACAATGAATATATAAAAAGGTATCAATCATCTAAAATCAATAACATTTTTTGTCAAATATATGTATATAGATGTAGATAAGATAACAAATATATTTTCTAAAATCTAAACGCTTAAGAATCGATTGAATGCCGCAGGAAAAAAAACAATGAATAAATAATAACCGTTTGGCTATATATTATTTAATACATAATATTTTCTTAATGAAGGCTGGATTACATCAGCTGCGTATTTAAATTATTAGTTGCAGTTTCCTTAATTTGTTGCAAATATTATTTCTAGTCTATTTCAGTCACATTGCAGCACCCCACAGTAAGTATCGATTACATAATTTAACAGTATCATTTCCTTATGTCAATTACTTAATTTCCCTTGATCAAAGACTAGTTAATATCAGCTATTAACGCTGATTGTTGCTACTCAGATTGATAGGCCCATATATCAAATGGTCGCAAATGAAGACACCTTCAATAGGCGGAGGACACCCATTTTCGTCCATTAAACTCTAATTGGGGAGAAGTGCCGCCCCCAAAAGTGCGTTCATCGAATACGTTCAGCGTTCACTATGATATAAAATCAATGACCTTACACGCATCACCACAATATTAAATCTGGTAAAATGGAAATTAATTTTGGAGATTCCCAATTTAAGGAACACCTATATGTATGAATTTATGTGTTTTATTGTCTGCGTATCAATCAAATTAGTTTACACTATGTTATACTAGCTTGTTATACAATTTTTACCGCTTGGAAGCATTTTGTATTTCCTGAGTAGGCTCATAATTGTAATGAAATACATGATTAAACAATTTGCATTCCCTTCAATTGGCCTTTCGGTATCAATTAAGTATTAATTTTCTATATCTTTCTGTATTTTCACACAAAGAATAGGCACTTCGTATGTATTGTGAGAGAGATTCCTTTTAACGTTTTTTGTGATCATAGTATTTAATTTCTATTGTGATATCTATTACACGCACCTACTGAATTCTTTTTGTATTCACCGAAAAGTACTTGAAACTTTCAAACTTAACGGCTAAATACAGGGTAGACCATAAAACACGTAGCACTTGGCAGAGCTAACACTGCAACCCACCACAGACATATGTAAGCAGTGACCATCCACATTATTTTTTTATGGAAATAGATCACACTAGATAATTTAATGTTAATTTTTGACAAACGACAATTGAATTGTTTGTATTTGTGTGACAGATATTTAGATTAGGTGATTAACAGAACACCAGTAGGAACAACATTTACTAAAATCATTATCATTTACAGTGTTGTATTATAACGTTTTGAATGTAAGGTCCAAATTAAGTAAAATTTAAGTTTCTTAAACAAATATGACATTGAATTTATGATGATGCGGAAACTTGATCTAATTATATATAGTACTAACAATATTTATCCAGGGTGCTAAGGCATGTATATATTGGGTTGCCGTTTTACGGGTTACAAGTTAAGTGGGTTCCTGTGTAGTCAACATTGATATTCATTCTTATACTGCTTTATTTAATTTAAAACAATGAAGTCCCCGAAGATATTTTTAATAGCAATTCTGCAAATGCAAGGTTCTGACACAATTTAATAGCTAATATAGCATGGATGGATGTTCCTAAATTATATTCTTTTCATAATCTTATGTAAACGGCTGAGTTTTTTTAGGATAGTCTTTAATTGTCAAATCATTATTGAAATCGTGGCCACTTAACCATAAAATATAATTGCGAGCAGTTTTTGAAAACCGAGAGCTGTGTAGAATATTGGTGAACAATTTGAAATATTGCCAGAGCTTGTATATATTTTATTTTCAAAATACTGGTTATTTTTTCAACTTTGTATTATGATACTTCTGAACCTTTTCCTTACATGCTGTGAAGAGATTTGTAATTTAGGAACACATTCAAATTTTTTTAACTACTAAAATGTGACTGACTGCAAAAATGGCTACCCATATACTAAACATATACATACTAATAGCATGTGAAAAAGGTGTAAATCTAGTAGGATTTATGAAAGATCGAAGCTCTCTGAAAGTGCTGGTAGGAATTTCAGCCGCGCTTTATGTTTTTTATGTCGCTACATTCTACAGCTATAAAGAGATAATCCAATTATTCGGCTGCTAAATTCCATTTCCTTTTTAATATTTTAAATGCCTGTGACTGTATATTCTCACATGTTAAAAATGCATTTTACTCAGGGTCCTACAATTTACATAGAACTAATTTTGGGGCATCCAGTTCAACTGAAGTTCTTGCACACATTTAATTATGCTTTAAACATAATGTATAAAGTACAACACTCCAATCGCAAACCTTGATTAAATTAATCTGGTAGTAAGTAGATATAAAATATTTCTATGGCGTCACCCTCCGGAGGGTGGTAATACCAGATACTGCTGACTATAATTTAGAAAAACTTTAGTAATATTGTTTGGAGAGTTTCATACTACGCACGGAGAGGCGGTTTTAGTCTGGTGAATGCGCCAATTACTAAAAGGTTAGGTTAAGGGTTGTTCTTTGTATTATTAAGATTTACATTTTTATATAATCTTAATAAAATAATTACTATTCGGAAACAAATTCCTGAGAGAGTCATTATTCGGACCGTTAATATAGAAATTGGAAATACGAAACGAGCAATGTAACCGGAACAATTGCGATTGTAAAGAACGATATAAGACTGCAAGAACAAAGTATTTTTACAGTGCAGATAATAAATCGTTCTTCGGCCAACAACCTGTCGTGGAGCAGTGCACATGGTCGGTTCACTCACCGGTGTAGAATAAGGTTGGCAGCTCAGTCGAATGCCATCCTGGGTTAGTTTCTCCAGCAAAAACGTCTTTAATTGTAACCGAGGTATCTTTACCAACTCGGCCTTGCCTTCTTCGTATTCATCCGCGTATTTAGTACCAGTACCTTCACTAACGGTGTCCACTGAACTTGTAACATTAATACCTGCACTGGTTGCACTGTCTTTCTCAGAACAGCGTCCTGAAGAAGTATGGGACGACTGGGCACTCACGTTATCACATAAACACTCCTCGTGAATAGCAGTACTCTCCTCCAAGGTGAAGTACACTGAAGCGGCACCTTCTTCACGTAGTGTTCTCACGGATTCCAATAGCCTGCTCCGATGAACTGGGTTCAACACGCCGATAGCGTCTAAGTCGGGATCGCCAACTTGTTTGCATATTTCTAAATCGTCGTAGCCATTATCAATGAAACTTTCTGCATATTGGCCAAGGTGAAGTGAGAGCAACCATTCGGCAACGATGTTGTTACTCATAGCAAATGGTAAACATGAAACGAACAATCCTCCCACATACACTTCCCATTCCAGACTGAGTGGCTGTCGAATATGCAGACCTTTCTCTGCGCTATGTCTACGCGCAATGGCCGGATGGTCACGAAGCCTACCGATGAGCATTCCTTTTTCATTGATGTCTCAACATATCACCTGCATAAGGGGCAGCTGGAAGAAACGCAAAAATGTGGACAGGTAAGAACTAAATCGCCTAATCGACCAAACTAGGCTCCCTTCTCGCACAGACCCTTCTTTTATGTCTAATGAATCTAATTATGTTCACATTTATTTCTAGTCTAATAGATTCACAAATTAGTTCAAGGGCCAAACTGAATGTTTCAGGGCCATGCAGTAAGATTTTTGAATCGGACAAATATATTTTATGTCGCCCAGTGCCGTACTTTGGATTTTGAAGGCGCTGCACTAAGTTGTTTTAGAGACCTTATTTATAAATAAAGGAAGAAAATCATTATCATAGAAGTTATAATACTCTCCACTAGATTCGTGATATCTTGTGGTTGTATAGAAATTTGTTACTCGGTAAATATATCGATTAGCATATCGGTAAATAAGAATCAAAACAGGCACGCGTATAAAAGTGATGGTTATAATAAGAACGAAAATATGAGAATAAAAGAATATATCCTGTTAGTCTAAAAATCCAAATTTAAAGGAAATGTTCAAATTATTTAAATTACGAATCAGATCATTGAATGATTTTAGTAAAGAAGAACAACTGACTTTAAAAAGTAAGTCAATGAAACAAAAGAAAATTACGAATACAATAAATTAGGATTTTAATGTCGAAAACCAGGCATAGAAAATTTCGCGGGAAATATATTATTACACATTTACAGGTATCTTTGTATACAGGGTGCTTTTACAGGTACCAAAATATTCTGGGTGCTGATTCCTTTCGTCAAAACCAACAAAAAACTCGCTATGAACGTTAGGCAAAAATGCGTAATAAGAGAGATGTAGCTCTTTAAAGATCCATCACCAAGAATGGTTTTCTTTTGGAAGAACGTGTGAACCGTTTGAGTGAGAATTATAAAATTTGGAGCATTGAATATACTTTGCTTGCCAAAACCAATTCTGTAATCAAACTTGCAATAACTAAAGAGTCTGAAATGGGCGGAAGCTCCCGTAAACTGTAGATATCAGTTTTGTCTGAGTGCAATTTCGTCACTTAGTAGAAATTATGTAAATTTGAACCTATTCACACAAAAAAGTACTCTAATTGAAAGTCGATATCTTGCACCATATTCGAGAGTTTTTAATGTCAATGTTCAAAACACGTTAGGGGGTTAAGTAAACACGTATCACAAAGAAATGCCACAATTTACGGGAACTTTCGCCCATTTGGTACTCTTTGGGGTAAATTGTTGTAAATTTGTTTATAAAATCGGTTCTAGCATCCACAGTTTATTCACTGTTCTAAATTTCGAAATTGTAGCTCAAACGGTGCACAGGATATTCAAAAAGGCAACCATCTTCGGTGATGCACCTTCGAAGAGTTGTGTCTTTCTCAGAAAGCATTTTTTGGCTGTTGATCACAGGGTTGATTATTTTTATTTTGATGAAAGGAATCAGCACACGGTATCTTTCAAAAACACCCTGTATGCTTCAAAATAGCTATAATGGTCCTGAAATAGTTGGTCAAACTTTGAGAGCGAGTCCTCCACACCATAACAAGAAAAAAAGTTTATAAAACCTCAGTCCGAAAATGCTTCGCTACGGAGTTACAGTATTCTAAAGTGACATCTTTCCGATCACTTTTCTGCATAGAATGATTATAGTAGTAGTTGGACCAATGTTTGTGTTATTTTTGACAAACAGCCTTATTCAGTATGCAAAAATACCCATGAAAGGTACTTTTGTTAAAAGTCGATAAACCCAACCGTATCTCGAAAACGGTTGAATTTATCTACTTTTAACAAGGATATCTTTTTTAGGGTGCTTTTACACAACGAATACAATTATTTGGTGAAAATTTAGAAGAAGAAAATAATATAAAAAGAAATTGTAGGAAACAGTACCTAATCCTCCCGCTTGAGACGCCCCTAGTGCAGGTATTAAAACGGAAGTAGACTCTAATTTTCAACCTTGATGAGTAAGGTATGCACATAAAATTTTAAAACATTTGTCGAGCTATTACCATAATTATATGCTGAATGGTGATCGGACAAGTCTCACTTTAGAACGGTCCGTAACGAAACATTTTCGGACTAAGGTTTATATGAATTTTATTATTTAGTTTGGTGTGGAGAATTCGCTCCCAAGGTTTGACCCACTATTTCATGACTACCCTGTATACTAAAATGAAGCAATATACAAGAATTTAATTCAAGGTACAAAAATCAGAAAGTAATTGTGACGACTGTACAGTTAATTTTATAACTATCTACATATTACAAAATTACATAAAATAACTTAATTTTTATTAGTATTATGTATTTTTTGGTAACGATATCATTAATAATGAATCATTTTATTTATTTCATTTATTTTGTAATATCATTTTGGATTGAAAGTATACAAACCTAATTTAGACATTCTTCGGATATATATAGTTGTCAATATTTATTTTTAATATCTAAGTCTGAAAAACTATGTTCTGCTTCACAGATA
>JABXWE010011871.1:0-29071 GCA_014611495.1 Limonius californicus | reverse complement strand
TGACGCTAGCAATGTTTCAGAGTCAGACAATGAGAGTTTACAGTGACGTATATGAGTTAAATAGCACAATCCTCGCACGGAATAAGACATACAATCAACGTCATATTGTTCTACTAGTTTTATTATACTACACATTTTCTGTAAAATCAAAATTGCTTTAAAATTAGCAATAATATAAGGAAAAGCATACAATTTTCTATTCTATATTTACAAACTAACATTAAAGTTACTTTAATTGGTTTTTATTAAATAAGGACAAAAAAACTGCAATACAGAATGAATAATTTGTACAATAGATACAAGATCCGAATGTTTATTTCACAACATCCCTTTCAAATTGAACTAACTATCGCGGAATTTGTACGAAAGTTCCATTACATGAATATTCTAAATTTCCGCTTTCTACACTTAGCACAAAAATCTTAAAGTTTCGATTCAAATGGTGTTTAATTATATGGTTTCAAGGAACTTGGTGGAATATTTCAATTAATTGTCACACTTATAATAATATTTGTACTGAAACAATGTATAAACTGATGGAATTAGAACAGGGAGTGCGTGTGTATAAATATCTAATAACAATAAACAGATTACTCGTAACACGAATTATGAATGTTTCATATTGATTTTGAAATTAGGTTAACACATCGCGAAGAATATTACGAAACAAACAATATGTGGTTTAATTAAAGTAATATAAGGTTGATATTCACAAGTGATTGATTAATATCTTCCGTTTTTTTTTTACTTTAAGTAAATCTAATTCGTAAAATCAATAGGTTTCTTCAAAACACACATTCTGGGTATTATTATCACATTAATATCCTTAAAGAAAAGTTATTCAACACAATATGTATATTGTAATTTTAATTCTGAAATAACTGCATTTTGACATGCGTTTGATTGCAGATAAATCAGTTTCATATTTAAACCATGGTGGGAGTGTGAAGTTTCACAGGTTTGTTCTTGATTTGCCTCTAAATAATTTAAAAAAACTTTCATAGTTTTTAACTTCTTACATGAAAAACCTTAAACATGATCAAAATTTGAAAGTGACGACATTTCACTTTTACAGATGATTCAGTCAACGTTATTTTTGAATAATTAAGCTAATAATAAACTAGCCACACCGAAGAATATTTTAAACAATTTTTTTCTTCGTTGCATTCTACAGGTTTTTCTAACAATATTTACGTTCCGGAAAAGGTCAACCTAAAGGTCGAAGTAACTGTAAAAATTCTACGTGAAACATCTGCTGATGTTCATGAGTATCTTCAGTATTATGAATATAAAAAAGCTAGTATTTATGGGTATAGACGGACGATACATGAAGTTAATGCAGTACAAAAATGTATGATAATACGGAAATAACAAAAATGAAATGCTGATTTTCTTTTGAAATTCTACTGTTCTTTGATGTTTTTAGCAACTTACAGTTAATTAATTCTTTATGATTCCTTTAGATTTCATTCTTTTTCGATCTGAACAATATTTTCTTTTGTCGTGGTTACATCAAGGAGGCAATGATCAAAACAATGGAGGTAACGATATAATTTTGTCAATTCTAATGAAATGTAAATCCATCGTTGTTATTTTGCTGCTTTGTACGTCAAATGTAGGATGTTAATTAATGCTTTGGGTATAGTTATTTGCAATTAATATCACTACTGTATATACATAATGTATATCGTGTACTATTATCCTCAATTCTAATATGAAATGTTTGGTTAAAAGATTTGTAAACTATACACCAGAGGTAACAGTAATAATATTCTACCTTATGAGAACTTGCCGAAGTTGGATTGAGTAACAGTATCGAACCTTGTTCTAGAACTACAATAACATAAGTTTGGCGGAACTCAATTACATGTACTGTAATGTGATTGTAGATAGTTGTATACTAGGATGACATTTACAATTACAGATACTTCGTGTAGTTTATTTACTAAGTTCACTGGGATTTTCTTTACGGATGAAAATAGTAAACAGAAAAATAACAGAAAAACAACTTCGAAGTTGTAAACATCAGATAACTTTAGTGTGTGTTCTTAATGCTACATTATCTATGTGCCTCTAGTACTACAATACATAATGGCATAAAGTTGCACTTACAATTTCAATAACTAGGGAACGAAGTGCTCTTCAGTGTAAATGGATGAAAGTGAAAGGATCGTTGCATCAGTTATAAAACATTCTGTATGGACACCCACGTAACAAAATCAAAAGTAATATTGTAAACAACACCATTCTTTGAATATCCTCACTGGCACACTAACTTGGTAACAAAAAGTGTCCCGTTATCATGAGTGTTAACAACAGTAAACCTGTGGTCACCAACCATGTGTATAACCCGCTCTCCTCCAGTTACTTTCCGTTTCTAAATAAAACCTAACTTCTGCTACATTCTCGTCTTTTCGAGGCAAACCACTCACTCTCGACGATTCCGCCCCACTCTAGCTAAATAACGGCAGAATATCCTTGCATACTATGTGTGGAATTCACTTACGATTATGTGACAATTTCACAGGAGATTACTGGAAACTTGTTTTGTTTATTAATTAATAACATTAGGCATGCAAATTCTATTTCCGAAGTAATAATCCATAGAAGTCCAAATTGATTTACAAGTCTAAATTGATTATTATTTTCAATTACCTACAATTAATCTCGTACAATTTCAAATAGCTTACAAATAACGATTTTCATTGCTAACATATTCAGAATATCCCGAATAAAAGTCTTTTGAGTCACATGTATAAGAATTTTAATATTGTTATAGATATGTTACTATGTGTGAGTGAAATTCAATTCGTTGTTAGCCAATTCTAATTATTATTTTAAGAATTTTATTGGAGGTTCAATCAACATTTTTAATATGATTGATAGTTCAATATTACTAGACATAAAATTGTGCCTGTATTGCACTTTTATGGGTTAAATCATAAACCTACAGTAAATGCATTTCACTTTCTTGTTTACGCAAGTACTATTATGATTGGTATTTACTTATCTATACACGTGGGTACACCATTTTACAATAAAAAGCACAACATACTTTCTACAGTGGTATATAAAAAAACCAAATAATACTAGTAGTATTTTGAAATACCACTGGTTTTTAGCGTTAGTATTCCACACTATGGGTATTGATAATACAATACTACAAGTATAATTCTGAATATTAGCCATATATAGATAGTAATTTATGAGTCTGATAACTTTAAAATGTATTTTTAAATTCCAACAAGATTTCAATGTACCATGTGACAAGTTTGAGAAATACTTTAGAAGAAAGGGTAATAAACTACATTGTAACCTGTTCATGGAAGAAAATTTAAATTTAAAATGTTGCAATAATACTTATCCTTGTTTAATAAAGTATGAACACAAATTAGATCGGTATTGGAAATACCTTTAATTATTTCTAATTTTAATACTTCAATGAGACTATCACTTAATTAGAAACTTTCCCGTTTAATAATTAATAATAATACGTTAAAAATTTGCACCTGTCTGTTCCTGAAGGTTCCGGAAATATTACTTACGCACGGAAGATACGAAAATAATACATCCAAATATAGATTATCAATAAAACAGAAACAAGCGGCATTTAATATAATAGGCTTTTGCAACTAGTGTGTTAAGTTTAAAAGTTTAGTACCACATAACATTGAAAGGGCACCATGTACCAGTAGTCAACAATTACACGACGCTGAATGCGTGATTGTAAAGCGTCACAAGGCATTGTTCGTAAATGAATGAATTTCATTACGAACCTTCCACGTAAAATACTACTGACGTTTAATTCCAGTGGGAAAAAATCGATTCTTCCTACTTGAACACATAACCAGAACCCAGCAGTTAAGCAACAACTTAATATGTTTTCATAGCAGAAAAGATTCACAAAAATTTTGATGACGGCGAAAAATTCTGAATTTAGCTTTTATAAGGTATCTTAATGTTGGAAAATTTCGAATGGATAACAGAAGTTCTAGTCGTTACTAGGCGCCGCATATTTAGTTCAATTAACAAGGACAACGAATGTCATGTAAGTCATATTACAATGACTGCGCTAAAATATAAGCCTACTAACCCGATTTAAATATCGGTGTGGCAATTAATGGAATGTTATGTTCCTTCTTATAATAGTAATATATCTGTTTACACTTTTTCTGTAAGTAACGAAGCGTTGCGAAACTTTTTTTCTTCCTTCAGCAAGATTGTATTGAGATTTGAAAAACCCAGAACGCCTAATGTGTATTTGTTCAATTACCATGCATTTTAAATAATATATTCCTTAGTTTAACATAAAACTGTAACACGTGACAAAATTTCCATATTACTATCTTGCATACAGGAAGGAAAATCGTTCAGTAGAAAAAGCGTCAAAGAGCAATAACCCCGAGAGAGCAACATGTGAGCCATTTACAGCATTGCGGCCTGGGGATTTCATCTTGGGAATAAGTTGCCAATTTGGCGAAAGCTGATGCAAGGAACTAATTTCATGCCAAGACTAGAAAAATCGGGGGAGATAATATTAGGTATTATTTTTCCGTTTTTCTCACGCGCCCTTCTATTGTAGTCTTGGTGTTTATAAACTCGCGTTACTATAGCATTAGTTTCAAACAAATTGTGTTATACATTATGTTTTAAGCATTTTCGCAAGAATCTGTTAAATACAAGCTACTAAAGTGTATGTCCACATGCCATCGTCATTGACACTGTTTATAAAATAGTACTCTATGGATTAACATATTATTATGCTCCAGCTCCATGAATATGTAGAGTAAAACAATTTTGACAACTTCCCCGTCAGTTTGATGTTTGGGGAATAATGTACTGCCGCGGTTCACCAGTTTTAGGAGAAATAGCGTTTTTCAATGTTAATGAACATAATTTTAAGAACATTTAGCATACGTAACATCAGGTATAGGTATTTCTTTTGAGAATTGCTTTCTATTAACAATATTTGTTAATCTAATCAAGACGGTGGATAAATAGTATTGATGCGAATAATTTGCAGTGCAATATTTTACACTAATTCCCACAAATCTCACACATATACATAAATCAAACCCCAAAGTCTGGGCATATTTTCAATCTGATTTAGGTAATGCTTTAAAGAGGATTATTTCCCAATGTGCTTGCTTTAGCAACAAGACTGATTACATGTGTTATTTGCTCCATAAAATACGGTAGATTGTGGGATAATACCGTGCTTACAGATTTAACCAATATGCGTTTCCATTTTCTCCATTTGTATTAGAAGTATTTTCCCATATTCATCTTTTTCCTTCCCATTACACGTCATTATAGGGAGGCAGGCGGTAGTTTTACATGGATATAAAGTTCTACCAGACTGCCCTTGTTGAAACATAGCGAAACTTATAAATGCCACTTTATTAAAAAGAAGTACATCTATATACAGGGTGTTCCTAAATATCATGTACATACGGAAGGAGGTAATTCTTTGGCTTATTTCATGACTGAAAGTTTATTTTCACATTGTAATTAATACGCCAATAGTTATTTCTGTCGGAGTATTGTACTGTTTAGTTTTCTTTGCCAAATAGTAACGACGGTCGTTTACACAGTAGTCTTATAGTTATTTTAAAATATTGTGTTTTGCGCAATCAATCAAGCTACCACAGCACTTCTCAAGAAGACTTCCTACGATCTGACATTGGGAAATTTTCTATATAAGTACTAAAGAAAAGGAGTATGTAGGGAATTTAAAAAATATCCAATTATGAAAGATGTATAGTGTATCACAGCACATTTGTAAGCATAAATTTCCACCAACCCTCATACTTAGAAAATAATTATGGTAAAAAAAGGATAAAAGTTTAATCGTAGAACGACAAAGATAACGTAACTTTTGATAATGTAGGCAATTCGTTTGAAACTCAAAATCTCGAATTATAAACATCAACTACAATAATTATACTTTACACAATTCTATTTCCAGAAAAAAAAGTCCTATCATGCTACGAACTATAATAGAATAACTTATTGGGTTCACTATTCCCAAAGGAAATCTGTGGTCCGCAAATTAAATTTAGGGCGACATTGGCTTTGATTTTACTTTGACGCTGTATATAAGTATCTGTTAAATAATTAAAATAATCCCATCGTTTATTAATACGTTTAATGCAATTACATTGACACATATTTCGCCCACATTAAAATAAATGCACTTAAGGTTTTGCTATCATATTTTATTAGAAGAAAAATTGCTAATTTACCAGGCAACAAGAATTTTTATAATGTAAAAGTATTTATATCTAGGTGCACGCCTTTCTGCATTATATGGTTAATTATCCCAATTACGTTGTCTAGAGCTTTTCTAGCATAACAAAAAGTTTCTGGAGGTTATCCACCTCCTGCAGGTCGATTGCAGACGCCGGTCTGTGTATGTGAATGTAGGTCGTTCCTTCATATATCCGCAATTAAATTTAGGATATGTTGTCTACATACACAAATATATCAAGATATGGTTCTTTGAGGATGAATAACACTATTAGTAAGTATTTAGACCATCTTTAGGTTGAAAAAAGCGAAATTACAAAGAACACCTTCAACACAATTCGTTGATCTTCTCAAAAAGCCACATTATGTGAACCAAAATTATTATTATTCCTCATTTGCCCTTCGGTCTTGTTCTAGCTCAAACCTGACATTATATTTGAGACGCACACGCGACATTGCTACAACCCTCGCCGGCGCCAGTCTGTTGATAGCAGACGCCGACCACCGTCACTACCGACGAAAGTGCTAAACAATCGATTATTACCCATTAATTAACCCATTACGAAAACAACAATTATATACAACTGCCTAGCAACTCGACAAAATCTAGTTCAATCAACGAATCGATACCTTAACTAGTACGTACGGATTTACCGAACGTATTTAATTTATTGTAAAGTGCGTTTCAGTCAGAATAAAAAGATACGTTTCAAACATCCGAAGGTACTAAATTGTAAAAATGCACGTTAGTGGGAGCAAAAGAGCTTTCAAACATATTAATAGAAAACTCGTGGGAACCTAATGGTACATTTCAGACACCCAAAGGTACCATAGCTACCGTGGTAGCTGGATGACGAGTTCTCTTAAAAATCTTTTTAAACCAGGTTTGAATAGTTATATTACAAGCTTGCCTTGTATTGTTCATTTTTTGTACAGTAATTACTACGTAATAGCTGGACAAAGAGCATCTAAACCTTAGGTAACAAACTAGTTACACATAAAATAATTAGCGTTATATATCAACTTCATTATTTTGTTTTTGTAATATATCATATATTACGATAATTATAAACATACAAACCCTAGCTTAATCATGTATGAATGTTATTATCAATGCGTTGCATGGTTGTACGAACAGGGAATTTAAATTAAAGGTAGTTCTTAAATGTAATATCGGCATTTAATTAATGTATCAGCAGGAAAAGTAGGTCGGCGATAAGTGTATCTAATAAAAAGAATTTAGTTTCATTTAACGAGCGTAAGAGCATACAAAAAACTACTAAAATGAATTAAAATTGTTTTTCTTGCCCGCCTACATATTCATTTAGATTTACCCACATTCAATAAAAGCATTAAAAATTTAACAGAAAGGCTGTTGACAAAATTAGATCTAAAAATAGACCACATTCTGACAAATTATTTGCCAATTCATTTGGTTACAAAGCTACGGCAGTATTTTCTCTTTATTAATGGACGTACGCGAGTTGGCAAACTTACCAATTTACTTATTGTATATTAAATATTGTAAGTCCTTTCTATAATCAGATAACGCAGCTTTTGAATATATGTCAACGAGTTGTTTATTGCAATAGGTAGGTATATATTTTTAAAAAAATATGTAAATTTTAAATTATTAAATTAAATTAAATTTAAATTTTATACAGTGTGTTCACCGGACTGTGTGGTGCTTTTGATTTATCCGGTGCAAACCAATCATTTGATACGATAAGCTCGGAATTCAGTAGTGTACGTAATGCAATGTAATTTGATTTTATTCAAGTCACATTCAAATTTACTGGCTGTCTTAACTGATTTCACTAAGTTACGTATGGCGCAGTCGGTAGTCTCAATTTCTTTATTTTCATTTTCTGTTTTATACTTTTTCTATTAAGAGTTGTAAAAATGAGGGTCTTCTAGACAAGTGTCTAATTTTGCTTACATAAAGGCAAGCTTACTAGCGTCTGTACATAACCTAATTTATAAATAATTGGTTACAACAAAAAACAATATTATAAATAAAATTTATTGTAATAGACGCTACAACTGTGAACATTTTAATTACGCATTTAACAGCTTTCAATATATTTTCTAGAATATCAGACAACTTACAATGGAATGTATATTATTATGTAATATTTTCCATAGTAGCCCACTACAGTTCTTTCTGGTAATGCTTCCCTTCTCATGAAACAATTTCACAAACGATTTATTGTTATATTATTTTTTTAATACTTCCAGATCACATTAACTTGTTATTTGTTTGAACAAATGCCTTAAATTATAAGTGCTTCCTGTTCCAACGTGTAGACTTTTGAAAGAAAAAGGATCGTAAAATTATCCTACTTGTAGTACTCTAAATACAGATGTTTTCATAGTTGCAGAGAAATATCTCTAATCACAGTGCAGCTATCGTTGCTTGCCAATACATTTGACAGTTGGTTGTCAACTTTCAGAGGAATTTACAATACAGCATCTAAACGCGTTGCATATAAAGTTGCCACATGTGTTAACATTAACAAAATTCATCCATGGTTTGATCCCCTTTTTAACGGTGTGGTACTTTTACATAGCATTTTGCGTGACAATGCATGTGTAGAAGCCACATAGTAAGTAGACTTTAGTATAATACTTCGAACTTAGTAATTTTACTAAAATAAAGATTTTCCTAATATTGCACAACATGATTGTTGTATTTCTGCGAACGAAACTTAGCATACCATCTCCATATCAACTAGAAAATATTCCAAGCCTAGAATTTTTCAGCACAGGTCAATTTACTATTTTAAATTTATGTAAACAGTTTAAAATCGCCTCTTTTATATTTTAAACAACCTTAATTTACACTTAATTGGGATTCAACTAAAACTGTAGCCCATATAACTACTGTTAATGTATTTGCATTCAGTAATGGAATAAATTTCACATTCCAGCTACCAATATTTTCGAGGTCTCGAACACATTATAATTTCAATTATTCTTAGCTTTTTCCAGAAATGCTATTTTATGAGGAATTATTATCATTTCTGGCCGATAGCAGACAACAGTAAAAGCAGATACTATTCCCTAATTGTTTCAAGTTCAAGATTCTATTCATGGTAGTACCACGGTTTGTAGTTTTCAACTAGTAGAACACTCTAGATTTGACCTGCTATATTAATTATGAACATCTAAAACTTACTGAACTCAATGTAATCAGAAAGATACAATCCTTCCTATTTAATATTATACAAGTGAAAACTCGACTATCACTATTCTGCTGTCTGACTACAAATAGTTAATACGTTAATACACCGGAAATAATATTAGATGCGATAGGTTTCTACCTACAGTTTCCGTTAAGACATTGTAACCAAATTTTTTTATTACCCAACTTTAAGGTTACTCACGAACATATTTGAAACATAATTATTATGTACATATCTACAAGCATTTCGAATGGAGAAATGTTTAGCTAGCGTTGGTTGTAAATTCTCATGAATGATAAATAAGAAAAGCGCGGAACTCAATTTCGTAGGAATCTACGTTTCACATACTACCAACAGCATAGCAACAAACGTTAAAAGCGAGGGTAAAGCGGATTACGACATGCTAGTAAGGAGCGTACGTTGACGTTTTAAATGCATTGTTAATGTTACAACCCTTGTGTAAACTGAACTATAATTAAACAATTAAATTCAGTTATGAACATACGAAACTTAATTTAGGCGTTGGCCAGTTTCTTGTATTCGCAACATTTTAAAAATACGCTCCTGACACGAATTAATTTGGCCATGCACAAGCGCACAACCGATAGAGTTTACCAGAATAGGATACAGTTTAATGGAAATGTGCAATAACGGAAAACCTGACCTTCGTATAAATTCAGGAAATGAATGGAAATAAATTTATTACAGAACTTTAAACATGGAAAAATACAAGACCTCTAAAAGTACTGAAGAAGCTAACATTTCCCGGATGAAATATTTGAAATTTGCCATTCTCACGATGGAAGGTAAAATTATAAAAACAGAAGGTCCTAGTTGTAAACGAGTCTACTATACTATCTATTTCCGCTGTTGCCGAAGAGTATATTGGTATCTGGACTTATATGTAAAATAGGATTTTTTATACAACACCTTTTCGTTTGTATTCTATACACTACTATGTTTAAACAATGCAAAGCTATTCATTCTGGAATTTTTATGTGGGTCTCCAAATAAACAGTCTAATCCATCAAAGGTTACTCAATCAGCTACCGTTTTAAAAATTCCTAATTTCATCACTACAGTATTTTTTGAAAATTCTGCCTAAATAGGACGAAAGAAATTTATACATCTACAAATCTAGATGTGTCTCACAGGAATACTTAGAAGAATGCAAGTTTAAAGGCGATATTCTTACCATATTACCATATTATTTAAATTATGGAGAGATGGCACAAATAATTAATCAATTCGGCTAAAATTAAATTATTAGACATTAAAGATACGAAACAGAAACACATGCGAGATATTATTACACGAATCAGGAATAAATTTGGACAAATCCAAAAATCCTGATATCAATTTCACAATGACAAAAGACATCAAGTAATAATAATCTTGTGTTAATTTTACGCTTAGTTGTACGATTATAGCAAAAATAAAAATAAAACCCGCAGAGCTGTATCCACCAATCATCCAATTATCACAAAGGTTGAGGGTATCACAGGTCTAAGTTTTATCTCGTACATGTTTGTTTCTACTTTACTATTTTTACTCTCCGGCAAACATGTGTTGTAACATTTAAAAATCAATGAGCACATAGTTATCAGCTGTGCATTCAATAAGGCATTGAATTGATGCTCTATTTGTTTCTATACAAGGTTAAAGGTGACGGCTGTGTGTTAATGAATAGTTTATGAATTTTACAAGAAAACGTCTTTCTGGAACTGCTTACCGTCGAAATCCTATGAAACTGCTCTACAATTATTTTGCGCTAAATGCGCTAGCAATGAATAGTAGAGAATAGGCGTTTGTATGAATTGAATCTTGACCTTACTGGACAAGGTCGAATTATAGTATAAAATGCAAACAACAGGTAGGATTCGTAATAAATGATTTAAGTAATTTATACTTAAAGCTAGCTATCATAGAAGTTATGCAGATAAGAAAATTATATCGTGAAAACTGAAAACACCACATGGCTATTTTTCATCCTACAAAATTTAACTGTACAAGCAAAATTGAGTTTATCTTTTCAAAATTTAGCGATGACATGGATGATCGTTTAAGCACGTGTAAAGTATAAATAAATTGAAATGCAACTCACAACGAAATCATTTTCGTGCTATTGAAATTGTTTTGGTAAATTAGTAATCCCATAGAAGCTAAACAATAAACCTTTGTTCACGAATATTTAGTGTTGCGTAGTTCAATTAATAATTAAGAATTATATAGTGACGTTTTGCAAATTATCTTAGTAGATACGACTGAATTTTCCATATTCCATAGAGCTGTAGAACAATTTTCAAAATCGTACGGTTTAGTGCTTCTTAACTCCTACGAAATATATGTATCATAAGTAGTATTAGTTTAGGTACAATAGAACCTTTATTACCTAAGCTGCCAATTAACCGAATTACCCGAAGCCTAAAATTTCTTAGTTTTATTATTCTTATTTTAAAAAGCATTGGAATATTCAATATTTTTAAAGTGTACAATATTAAGAAGTTGTTTTTCCCTGTACAAGAATTTTTTCTTTGCTTACTTCACTATCCAAATTTTCGATCTCATAACGCTTTTTTTCGAATTAATTAATTTATAAGTACAAGTTAAAAGAACAGTACAGCACGAACTTTACAAGAGCTTACTTCAAGAATTGTAATTTACTTAGTTTACAATGTTAAGTGGTAAGAAGGTAAAATTTTCCAGCAAACCTACTTTAGAAGTTAACAGCAGTTCCACTGCAAAAAATTACAATTGCATGCGAAAAAATGAATTGAAATAAAGATCAAATTTTTTCGTGTCGTCAGCAAACGCAAACGTTTTTCAAAAACATGCGAAGTGGAATGGAGTGTATCGAGTTCAGTAATTAAAAAATGTTAAGTGTGGCAAAAATAATTGCCCCCGCAATGTTTTTTAAAAAGCGCATGAATTATTTAGTGCTAGGACTGCGAGCGATGTTAAAAGTTTAGATTATTCTAATTAGCAGTTAAAATGCTACTGTCACTGATAAAACGAAATGTAACAAATAGCATTAATTTACAGACGTAACCCATATATTATTATGCTGCAGTGTTAAAATTACGCAAACAGCGAATTTTAATCAGTAAACCAACTGGGTTTATTACAGGCTATCTTTTGTAACAATCTATTGCAAAATGTTAATGCAGTTCCAAATTAACGCGGCCTATATTTTTTAATATATTTGTAAAAAGCTTGCAATTAATTGGTCTTGGAATTGCAATTTATTATTACTAGCACGTGTGTTATAAATAACTACTTTGTTGTGTTAAGTGCAAAACAAATTCCATGAGGAAGGTATTAATAAATCAATTCTTTCGTAAAATCGAGCCTTATTAAATTTGCCACGATAGTAATATAGGTTGTGAAAGTCCAAGTACTTGGAAGAAATAGAATATTAAGGACAACATCCGCTATATTCGTGAATTCGAGCTAGAAGCATAGATCAATTTTAAACAGAAGGTTGATGGTCTGGTGAACTTCTGATATTAATTATGATAATTGCCCAAACTTCACACATACTTCAGAGCTATGCAGGATGCTGATAAATCATTATATTTTATTATACCTAGGCATACCGTTTCGATTATAAATCCGGTTGCCACTTTCTGATAATAGTAACAATTGTCCTTGTATAACGTTTAGTGCTTTATTTGTGCGAAGAAATTGAAAAACAATCTACATAATAGTTAATGAAATAGAATTGAAAAACAAAAAAACACACACTGTAGAAACCAATTATGTTCAATTTTTTGGCTTGAATTTTTTAAAATTAATTTCTAGCTTGTTTATATTGAAAGCATAATTTATACTAATGAATTTGAAGCATAATTTAGTAATAATATCAACAAAAATTCTATTATATTTAGTTATGAATCAATATGAATTTCCACGAAGTGAAGGATTGAATGGAGACGGTGGATCAAGCACACAAAACGATATCTACACTACTTAAACCGATATTTCGGCAACTAAGTTGCCATCTTCAGACGAACTCTGACAATATAAAGTAACTATTGCTGAGGAAGACCCCTAAAGAGAAGTTCTCCACC
Source organism: Limonius californicus (assembly GCA_014611495.1). Taxonomy (NCBI): domain Eukaryota; kingdom Metazoa; phylum Arthropoda; class Insecta; order Coleoptera; family Elateridae; genus Limonius; species Limonius californicus. Next base: position 15,567 of record JABXWE010011871.1, on the reverse strand, counting down.
ATGTCAACAATGGAAGTTAAATAAAGTAAGGTAGGAAACAATAAGAAGTATTCGTTTCTGTTGCAGTAATAGTACATTGTTTCCAATTTTGTAATTAATAGTAGGCAATATTGTTCCATTGTTATACTCTCTATCCTCCAATAAAACATAACAAATCTGCCATCAGCTAAGATATTACTTAGAAAATTTTGTCATTGTTGAAAGAATGCACCTTCAAATTACAATAAGTAGTGAATTTTAATGTACAGATAAACATAAAGCTTGATCAAGTCGTAATATTAACCAACCATGTGATTATTTAATACCAAATCGTCATAAAAAATTGAACTAATTATGCATGAATAATGAACTTAATTGGCTTTCGTTAACTATCGAATTAGAATGTGAATAGCTGCCAAACATCTATACATTATTAACACGCACGATAAGACACTGTTCCTATAATCATCAGAACAAATGTTTTCCGAAAGAATTGGGTAACGGAATTGATCTAGAATACACTGTAATCTACCCTATTTGCATTATTAACGTTGCGTAGGTGTTTTAAACGGTTTGATTAGAATCAATACTGGGCAGTAATGTATCTTTAGACATTTCCGAGATATCATTTCTAACACTGGTAAGCGGAAGAAAATTGAATTACCTATATTTCAGTAACATAATAGTATATCGGCAAAAAGAGAACGGGGAAAATACTTTAGAAGTCCTAATGTAAATATATGAGTATCGGTTTTTATCCTTACGGAAAACCTTGCTACCACTGCGAAGCTCGTATGTAATATAATACCGTGCCGTTCAGTAAATAAATACCTGTTCATATTTCATGGAGATTGCCTCTAGCACAGCAGTGCGTCAAATGATCGCATTCACATTCAATGTAGCGTAATTAACACCAGATTACGTAAAATTACAAACGTAACATCTATTGTAAAATGGCAATGTAAATACAGATTTTCACATAAATATAGTTGAATCGTAGTTCTAAACGAATATCCTTTCAACATTTTTTTTAAATAATAATCTTTATTCGTAGTAGCTGATATCACCTTTATTACAATATAAAATATACAGCGTAACTCGGTTATAATGTTCTTGTCGGATCTTTTGAATTATTGAAAATATGCATACTTATTTTACGGGTTTAAATAACTATTAGAAATGCCTACAATATTGTACCATCTGCATTCACCACTAGGTACTTTTATATGTCTATATTCACGTTATAATAAGGCGACAAAAGTGTACTTTAATATACAGGGTGTCCCAAAAAGTATAGTCATAAATTTACGGGCTTGTTAATTATGGTTTTTTGATTCTAAAATTTAAATAAACTTATGTTCTATTATCAACGGTTACCGAGCTATGAATAAATTCATTTATTCTATTGGACTTTTTTTATAAATTAACTTAACATTAACACTTTGAAATGCCACAGACCTTAGGGTAATTGTTCAAAATGATTTCCTTGTTCTAGTATACACATTTCACAACGGCGCATCATGGACCTCCTAACATTAGTTAGCTGTTCTGGTTTGTTTCGTATGATTTCGGCCACTTCTGTAACACGGTTAATGAGGTCTTCGCGATTTTCAATTTCGATCGCATACACTTTCTCTTTCATGATACCCCAGAAGTAGTTGTTCATTAGAGTGACATCTGGAGAACGAGGTGGCCACGCAATTGGTCCACCTCGCCCAATCCAGCGACGAGGAAATGTATTATTTAGCATATTCACGTCTAGTAAATCTTTCCATTTTCAATTAGCGTTTTGTGTTTGGCGTTCGACTACTACGTATAATAATAAATGAATTTATCGATAATTCGGTAACAGTTGATAATAGAACATAAGTTTATTTGAATTTTAGAATCATTTTGAACAATTACTTTGAGGTCTGTGGCATTTTAAAAGTGTTAATGTTGTTAATTTATAAAATTTGTAAGTCTAATAAAATAAATGAATATATCCATAACTTGGTTCCATGTCCTATGTTGCTATAATTCTCGGAGCAGCCCGTTCAACTCTCCGTGATGCCTTAAGACGTTGTCAAAAAACTCGCAGCTTCACCAGGAGACCTGGTTCGGGCCGTAGAAGATCCAATCCGTTGTGTGATGACCAGTATATGGTCTCGTTGATTTTAAGAAATAGGCATTGTACCGTTGAAGTCCGATAAAATCTTCAAAGAGTGCGGGATGTTAATGTCAGCGAAAGAACGGTTAGAAGATTTGCCGAAGCTTGATTATCTGCTCGTAGACCACTGCAGGCCCAGAATTGCTCCCGCAACATCGCATAGCCCACCTGAGTTTTGCTCGACAACATCTAAACTGGACTGAAAAACAGTGGAGTCAGGTTCTCTTTACGGACGAGTCGAGATTTTGTCTAAGAGGTTCTGATGGACGTGAAAGAGTGTGGAGGAGGCCCGGAGAACGATACGCACCTTGCACTTTTACTCCAAGGATAAGTTTTAATGGAGGCTCGATTATGGTATGGGCAGGCATTTCTTCTAAAGCCCGTACAGAATTTGTCGTTGTAGATAGGGGTTCTCTAACGGCTGCCCGGTATATCAACGAAATTTTAGAAGAACATGTGGCCCTGTTTGCCCCTTTTATGGGAGAAAACTTTCTCTTAATGCAAGACAATGCTGGACCGCATGTTGCCAGATGTGTAAGCGGGTACTTGGAGGAAGTCCAAATAAATCGTTTGGTTTGACCCGCACACAGTCCAGACTTAAATCCCATAGAACACTTATGGGATAAGCTGGGGAGAGCAATCAGAAGTCGTTTAGTAGCACCAAACAGCCTAAACCAGCTTTGAGTTGCTCTGCTAGAAAAGTGGGATCAAATTCCCGAAGAGGATAAACGAGGATTGATAAACAGCATGATAATGATAATGATAAACAGTATTAGAAGCAATAACTTTAGTATAAACTACTGATACTAGAATACTTTAAGTTAGTCGTCTTCTTACATTTATTTGTTTTTTTACGCTTTCGTCGTTTCTCAACTTTTATTTTGTCTAACAAGTTAAAAATTTGTAAAAACTACTTAATAAACATTGCTGGATATTAACCATTCGCTTACTTCCTGTTTTTTTGTAAAAATAGTATGCAAAAATCGAAAAATGTTGGGTGGCGGGTTTTTATGCCAGTCAGTGTATGTATAATGGAAAACCATGACTGTGTGATTGGACGCGTTTTTTTGGGAAAGGATTACAAAGTGTGTTATAAAAGATAATATTTAAATGTTTGGATCGATGTTGTGGGTGTTTTATTCAAAGTTCGTGGTAATCGTGTACGTTATAAATCCTAAATTAAACATATTAAAACCATTAAAATAACCTGTTGAATTTTTTAACAATGTTCTAATTACGTATTAATTAATATGAATTGCGAGGAAGATTTAACTTCATTTCACTCATACCATACCACACGGAACGTCTTCGTCACGTTACTTGCCATTTACATTTCTGTAGTTCTAAATTCTGACTGATAATGTGAATGTTTGCATTAAATTTCTATGTATTATTTTACGGCGAAGTTGGTAGAACGTTCCGTATAGTGTGAATTGACAAATTCTGTATTAATCTCGGCCGCCAACAGAGTACGTTATAGACAAAGATTTGGTATATCCATGTAAATAATATCAATGCAGGTCATATATATACCTTATGATAATGCACCGCATATCTAATTATGTTATATTCATACAGGTTATATCCATGCACGTTAAATCCATGTACGTTATATCCAACTTCGTTATACACCTGGACGTAATAAACATGTTATACTGTATTTAGTTCGAAATATAAATTATGACGATATAATAAATCCAAATTTTATTTTAACAGAAAAGATGGAAGTTTCCGCCATCTGAACAATTTTTACTTGACAATAAAAACTATAGCAATACATACCAAGTTGTGAAAAAGTTCCTAAGAGAAAGCAACATTTTGCAATAAATTAGGTAATAAGATGTTACAGATATTCTACATCTTGGATGTAGGTTTAAAGTGCAACTGACAAAAGTATTAAATCTCAGTTGCAATCATCAAAATTGTGTAAAGTTGAACAGCACAAAAAGGGATTTATACATTTCCCACGACGCCCGCGCACCATTGCACAAAAATGCACCATAAAAGTAGGAGATAATTAGAAGTATTTCATTGCAAAATTCGATACAAAGTTCTGGTTTACAAGAAATAACATAAATAAATGTTTAAATGGTGTCGAAATATTAACTTTCTTTTCTTGTGGTTTTCCTCTTTTTTGTGAATTTAACAGTTGCAACAGTTGTCAAAAACCAGTAAATGGAAAGAATGCTTAATTTCCAAGGCCGTATTTAGAAGAAGAGCTTGGTGACGACAACCTGCTAATGTTCGCTTTACCGCTACTGCCCTCCACGGTTAAAACTAAGCTTTAAAATAAGGCAAATACCGTTCCATGCGGTTAGCAACAGCCATTGAGTGAGCAGTAACTATAGTACTAATACTAATCTCGATAAAAATAACTTATCGCCCGCGAATGTTTGGCATGACGTATCACCGCGCCGGCATGGACTTCACATGTATACGCGGACCTACACAACGTTGGTTGTACGGCTTCAGCAGGAGAAACCATTGCTCTATAAAATCGATACTTTAAATAAATCTACATAAACCCGACAATGGGTATCCCGTATGTTTGCATCACAGCAGTCGTAAATGGATTCTATTTCAAGACGATGCTTAATTTCATGGAATTACAAAACGGTGCACCTTAATCTATTACTACTCGAATTATTGACATTCAAATGGTTTATTCTTAATTAGGCGACGAAATCTAGTAGGTACAACGAGATACACTCGAATATCAAATCGATGATTGGATTTGTATTATTTACTCTTTTATATTATTATTACTCCATCTAGTTGATAATGGGAGCCAATATTAAAATTCTTCAGAGGTTCTATTTTGTGTAGCACAGAAAACAAGCAAGCTTTACTTAAAGACAGCTATTAAGAATTATTATATTTTAGTTGATATTTCCGTATTTAACACCGAGCGACACATGATTTTGCTACTGTACTTTAGATACTCCTCTTGAGTTACCCTCACTGAATCAAAACATAAAAGCAATTAACGATAAACTTAATTTTAAAAAACAGCTATAATTTAAAGTATCTGAATGTATATATGCTTGTATTTTTACAATAAATAACAGCTATTCAGAATAATGTAAGTGTGAAAATGTAATTTTGGCTGATAACATGTCACCTACGTTCTTCTACTACAACTTTTTTCTGACGAAAAAATGCTTGCAGTCCGTTTAAACTAGGAATTAAAAAAATACAAGACTTTCGCTTTGACGTATACATCCTTGATGTTTTACGGCCAAAATAACAAAATTCAACTGCCAAAGCAAGCTTTTGTAAATACATCAATTAAAGTTTTTGACGCAATAAATGCGAAAACGTTTCATTCATTAATTAAATCGGACGTTTTAGTACATACAAATCACAGTGCACATTCCAGCTTGATAACGTATTAAATATGTGGCTATAACCATAACGATTTGCATTCAAGTGCAGTTCTGTTCACGTGAGTAATTTTTATATCCAATAAACGAAGACACATTCTACTCAATTACTTCTACAGGAACAAATAACAAACACAACCATTTTGTGATTTTTATGTCCATATATTTTAGCACTAATACTATTTTCCTTTTGCAATTGTATGTAAAAACGAAGCCATGTTTGAAAATAAACACAAACCTCACATATCACTAATACGATCGATTAAACACGAATTGGCAGAAACGTGTGAAAATATTAATATATGCTCGCACTTCGGCAAAAAAACACATATGTGAATGTAGGAAGGGAAGGAATTGAAACAACAGCAGAAATGAGATTATATTTGGAAGGCCTTGACATTTCATTTGAGTGTGTCCTGTTGACATACTTATAGAGCTTACAATACTGTATAAAAGTCATAATTGACCAAGGATTAATTATGCTACAAGCAACTAGACTTTTTTAACTAAATGGAGCTAATACTGTCCTATTTAATTTCAATACTCTACATGAATACATCAAAATAATTCCCGCCCACCATTGAAGTTATCTACTTATATCTCTTTTGCGCTCCTAAGTGGAAAGCAACAAAAACATATATCTATATTCTATATTGTTTTCATCATCATCATTATCATCTGACATGGAGCTGACTCGAGGGTCGATTCTAAAATTATGAAAACAAGCAAGAGCTGACTCGAGGGTCGATTCTAAAATTATGAAAACAAGCAAGTTGATTATAACAAAGTACATTTAAAAATCCATTTTACAAATATATTTTTTTGTTCTGTTTGATGACGTAATTTTTGAGATACTACAAAAAGCATTCGAATAATAAAAATGATATAGTGAAGGTTTTAAAAATGAAGATCAATTAAGGTCAGATTCGTTTTGTTGAACATAATGCTTTACAATGATAAGATTTACACTTCATACTGAACCTAGATAGAAACAAACATATGAAAAAAATACTTATAATTAATAACATACTTATTGTATGTATTATCATTTATTATTTCTAATCTGCACTGGAAAATATCCTTTCAGGGCCTTGTTTGTGCGGATTGGCATCATAATATGATGTGTTTTTCACAATTTCGAACAGGATAACGGACAAACAGTTTTTAAATAATTTAAATTTATTTCAACAAACAATATCTACGGTATTTGGAGATTGTAATAAAATAACTAAGTTTCCTAGGATTTCTGCAGTTTAATCCCTTAAACAGGATATACATTTCATCGGAACATTGGGAAGGCTATCATTTTATCCGCTAGGGATAATTAGTAATGGTGATTATATTCTTTCAAAAGTAATATCAACAGGAATTCAATGTTAGACAAAATAAATATAAATTGCACACTTCGAGCCAATTTACTAATCTACGTTTTTACAATATAATGAATGCCTCACATGTTTAAATAAATGCCTAACCATGGAAACAACCTGAGTTCGTAGAAATATCAAGTTTATTTCTTATTTTCTGCTATCTAGATGTAGATATGTTGATGTAGCTTCTACGAAATGTGGGTATTCCGAGCAAATATCTTCTAATAACATATAATAGCATAAACTACGGTTCAATCAAATGTATTCTTAAAAAAGTTTAAAAAACGGAAAAAGCTTATTAAAAGAATTTTCAGTCACTTAACTATTATTACTGTGTATCCTGGTTATATGGATTTGCTTTCCCGGAAAGCAATTTTCTGAAATAACGTCAGTCATACAAGTGCTTGATTGCATCTTCGTAATTAGTAGCTAGATGTATAGCTAGTGTCTTATTCTTGCCTTTCAATCCACGTGCATCTAGTGTTTTTCTCTTTATTAAGTAGCAATAACTACAGAATTCCAGGAAAGCGGAAGATATACGAGTATTTCTGTTTGTAGGTATTTGTAATATAAATATTAACGATTTTTGTAAGTAACCGCAACATCTAAATAATACACTTGGAATAATTAACAATACCATTGTAATTAACAGTTTAATTCTTAAATATACAAAATTGACATTTCAATTCCATCATAATAAATTCTCTACTACTTTTTACTACATATATAGGTATATATAAATTACCAACTTGTTCAGTAAAATTGAAAACATCGGCAAAGTAGCAAATAATTATATTAGAATCCCTTCCAGTACTCAACATTATTTCTCAAACGCCGTATGAATCATAAAGAAACGCAAGTATGAAATGCCGAACCACTCACGAATTAATTCTTTTAGTACAAGTAATAAGGTAGGATTGATAAAATTCAAACCAGGCGCAATTTATCTATAAAGACCTTAATCTGCTCCTCTCAGGTGTGTGATTGTAGATAACATTATCATGTTATTTCAAAAGTTGTGATTGCTGTGAAATACGAAAATCTCATCAAGCTAATCAAACCACTAAACTTTTAATTATTTGACCTGAAAAAATAAATAGCACGTGAAGCTTTATAATAAATTGGAGAAACCTACATATGCATGCCAACTAATACTTAACATGTTAATACAAAACCTAGATTACAGTTGTTTGTCGTCTCAAGTTAACCTCGGCTGTTTATTATCAGGCGAACCGGGTAATTTATCAATCAATAAAAATAATTATTATTAAACTCAACACCATCTTGACAACAATAATCTATGCCTTATGTTCGAGATTAATTCGAGGTAGCAACAATTATAAACGCAAGTAATGGCCTCACTGCAATTTATAAAAATATAAACTCAATTTACTGATCAATTGTCTATAAATTACTAAGAAACTTTTAAACTATCAATACTTAGTTTACTAAAAATAACTCAAAATAAACATACATTATTTAAAAGTGCAAAAGTATCTGTATTATTTTCGTGTAAAACATGTTAATTCTGAAATTAACATAAAATAAATAATTTTTGTTAGTCTTATTTCATTAACGAACGTGTATGAGGGCAATTCAATTACCTTTAAAAATAACATAGAGACAATGCAAACGGGCAAAGTTCGCGCAGGATGTATGTACACCTAATAGCGTAAGCATGATAATATTATTATGACAGACATTGTTAAGGCCAGATATAATTTAAGTACAATGCGAAACGTTCTTGACAGTGAACTTCAGTTACTTGCTCTATTAAAAAATACACAAATAGGCAGTCTCCTTGTTTTCTTAAATATTAATTCAAAATCACAGGGATTCTATTTGCCTGAAATCCACCCCAACACGTTTAGCACGAGTTCGGATACAACATTTTCGGATATAATGAGTGTTTACGAGATACATTTTTTTGAATCCTTTGCTTGTGTCTCAAAAAATATATAATTCCACGTAAACTGTATCTAAAAATATCGGTAAAAGCAAACATTTTTCCGTTTTGGATGTGTCAACTTGCGGCGGTATTAAAGCAACAAAAAATTTAATCAGTGTACCATAGATAACTAAAACGTAGGACATTTGTTGGAAATAAGGTTACAAATATGATTGCTTCAAATACAACCTCTGAAATTTAAAGATTGAAAGTAGAATAGACGACTGATTAATGAAACAGCTAAAGTTCCTCTGAAATTTAAAGATTGAAAGCAGAATATCAACAATGATTAAACAAACGCCTAAAGTTCCTTAATTAATATGTACGTATGTAGTTGCTTTTATAAAACAGATACTGGTTGTTTAACGATTTTCAACAGTTTTTAGCAGAAAATTTATTTTTACTGAAAATAAGCATGGCATATTAACTTTTAATACTGTAGATATTACGTTTAACTGGTTTAACGTCCAAAACATTTCGTACTAACCAAGTTTGACTATAGTACTTACCAACTATTTCGTTAGTAATAAGGATTCTATTTTTAGTTGAAACAATGCGTAACACTTTTGTAGTGTAAGAAACTTACTTTTTCTGAAGAATATCAATATTATGATCATCAAAAACGGGATTCATTAAACATGTTATCATTAATCAATAATGCTTTGCCTTGCGCAATAAATCACTGACATTCAATTGTTCTCGTAGTCTATTTCTACAACAATGCGTAAAAATAAACTGATAAGTTTAAATAAATCAAAATGATAATTGGCAGGTACATAAAACTGCGACGCAAATCATCGAAACAAATTAATAAAAGTATCTGCACTATATTTCGCAATTGGTATTAGAATGAACAAATTTAAGTAACCGTAAACAGTTTCCGTAATTGCGTTTACTTTATATCTATTACAAGCGAGTGATTTGACACCAATCGTTAATTATAAGATGTGTGTGTAATAGTAGAATGATTTACTAAATATAGTACGATTCTAAACGGACAATTTAGACAAATCATTATTATTGAGTAAAATTAATTTCACGTAATCTAATTTAAAGTGTGTTATATTAACTAATTTGAGTGACGGCAGAGAACTTACTTTCTTGCTACAGTCAAATAGTTTTTACTGGCCGACGACCGATTAATCGGTCTTGCCCTATTAGCCGATAGCGATTGATCGAGCGCCGATTACTTACAATGTAATTATGTGACTTAGTTGTGTTTCGAAATAATATACACTTCTTATGTATTTTTACATAATGAATCCAATGTTTTCCAAGTTTCTCTGTCATATATGGTTTTCTTGCTACAACATTCAATAATGAAAAACAGGAAAAATCGATTATCAAAACTGATTAATCGCTGAAATGTCGATATCGATTAGCTGGTATGGCCGATTACCTGCCGATTAATCGCTGCAACCCTAGCTAATTACTTCAGTAATGTCAGGAAATGTGAACTGACGAACTCATTTTCACACAAATTCATATTATTGTAAATAATAGTAACATATATTTAATCATGATTCAAAGAACGGATTTACTAATCATGGTTTCACTATATTTCGACTAAATGATGAATGATTATGATTGTTTTATAAATCCTATGATCCTTTATTACACGGTCGTTTTATACTATTAAAAATATTTTATAATAACAATACCCTACTTGCAACTATTACTTTCAACGTTCAATTCCCCATTGTACAGCTTAAGCGTATTAAATATGCGTATTAAATATTTCCAAGTAGGTCAAATAAACTCGACACTATGCAACTAATCAAAAATCGTACTCCATAAAATTAATAAGCGTTTAATCAAATTCATTCGCCAAAAGGAAAAGTTGATTGTTTTTACATATTACTGTAATCCCACGAATGATATGTTTATGTATAACGCATGACTTACTGAATTTACTACCGCCGTATCGTATAACAGATGTGTTTCTTTGTAATGAGTTGTTATGAAATGATGTGTCAAGTAATTTATTGCAGGTATTAAGTTTGCCCATCATTTATTTCATCTTCTGCCTTAAATATTTGTATTGCTCTGTATATTTCAGGGACTGATCTTGTTTGTTTTGACTGGGCGAGATCTAGGACGCGGATTTACAAGCATCTACATGCACTGAAGCTCTTGGCTTATTGTAGACCCTAACTGTGAATTTGCCTATCTACCTACGGCCTTTACTTGTTATTCAACAGAAGGCCGACCCAGATTTTCCCTGTCAGAAAATTCTCACCGACCTCGGCCGGGCTCGAACCCGCGTCCCTTGGATCTAAAAACAAGTGCGCTTAACTAGTAGGCCACCGAGGCTAGGGACTGATCTTAAAATGATTGTAAAAACTGGTAATTGTTTAACTGATTCATGACGGCTAAATAAATATATACAGTACAACCTCTTTAATCCGGACACACTTTAATCCGGACATTCAGTAATCCGGACATCCACTTCGCCGACTCATAGTCTGGACAAACTTTGTTAATTCGGACATGCCCTGTGCTAATGTTACGGGTAGTCACAAATTGAAACTGCTTGTACTAGGAAAAGCAGCAAAACCTAAGGCCTTTGCAAATTCCTTTATTCCAGTTTGTCATAAAGGCCAGAGAAAAGGCTGGATTACTAAAGATATTTTTCGTGAGTGGTTTCACGCAGAATTTGTGCCATGAGTAAAGCAAAAACTACGTGAATTGAATTTATCTCAAAAAGTACTTCTGATATTAGATAATACTCCAGGACATCCCGACGACATAGTCAGTGATGATGGTAAAATAGCTGTTATGTACATGTCCCTCAAGTGTACACCCTTAATAAAACCCATGGACCAACATGTCGTACAAGCTGTAAAGCTCTTTTATCGAAAAAAGTTGCTCAAAACAATCATGAATTCTGAAATCGATATTCCTACAACATTGAAAAAATAAACTTAAAAGATGTGGTCTATTCTTTGGATGAAGCATGGCAGCGTGTAAGTAATGAATTGATTAAAAAATCTTGGAAACCATTGTTACCGCATCTGTCTGATAAATTTGATGGCGAAGACGAAAACATTCCGTTGTCACTTCTGAGAAAAAAGCTTCTTAAAGAAAAAGAACCCTAAGACTTCCAGGCTGAGATGAATGAGATAAGAAATTTGAGTGAGAAAATCAATGAAGATGTACAGCTTACTATGGCAGAAATTGAAGAATGAGTTACTGGAGAAAATGAAACTGAGGTATTTTTAACAGATGATGACATCATCAGGTAACTTGATTCTGGCAGAAACAGAGAATCTAGTCCTTCTAGTGATGATGAAGTTTATTCAAATACAGTTATATACAAAGAAGCTGTTTCTGCCTTCAATACCTGTATCGCATGGGCATCAGAAAATGACATACCATCCCACCAAGTGCTTTTGCTGCGTGATCTTCGTTACAGCAATCAAAGCCGAAATGGATTCTAAAAAACAACAAACTATCAACAATTTTTCCTTGTTTTGCAAAAATAAGTTTATTTTTATGTATTTTGTAGTTTGCATATTTTTGTTTTTTGTCTGAATTTTCATAGAATGTGTTTTTATTTTTTATGAGTTTATATTTTATTTAATAAAATTTTTATTGAGATTACGATCTTGTTTTAATGATATCTAATAAATAAATAGAATATCCAATAATCCGGACAAATCGATAATTCGGACACAACTCGTGCATTTAATTGTCCGGATTAAAGAGGTTATACTGTATTACGATTTTCAACTTAGGATTTTACGAAGAACATCGCTCGTAGCTTTTTCGTTAATTGATACACACCCTGTATAACAAGAACATGCTGAAACAACTTTGACGGTTAGTTAACAAATGTCAGAACCGATATGCCAGCAACAACCAAAACGCGTTACATTAACGTGACCCATTTACATTAATAAAATTCACTTCACGTTTGTTTTAAGAATCTTTACTTACAAATTGTAATTGTCTGTCTACTCAAAGTTGAGATATTTGATTCGTCAATACAGTCTTTGATTAATTCGAAGACAAAACGTTATAATGTTGCATGATCTGAAAATCTGACCTGACCTCTTCTCTCTGATGATGAATATTCTACAACCGCACACGAGAAGCCGTCGTTCGCTATAACGAATGCGCTGAATATGGAATTAGCCTCATACATACATAGTATGTATAATTTCACAAACTATTTCAAGTATTTAATGCTTATTAGTCTTCATGACAAACTCACTGACCTACTTTTGGTGCAGCGGAATACTTAGTTTGCTGTAGTTTTATGAGGTGAACAGTCTGCTGTCTATAAAAATGTAGTCCATCATTTGTTTAGTCTGTACTTTATGTAACGCAAATAAATGAAAAATCAACATTTCCAGAATTTCCAAGTTAGTATTATTAAAATACAAAATACAAAAAGCAACAAAAAATTATGATTGTAAACTTACGACATATAAAACAGGAAAACGCAATAACTAAAACAAACAAGATCTTACATTATTTCTGAATGTACGGGGTCGGCCAGCTAAGTTGTCTCCCATTATAGGTGATAGACCCAAGCCAACTTACATGTATCAACTGATATTATTGAATTTGTTATATCTAGTATAAATACAGAAATTAGATATACTTCATTGGCTTTTTTGGCAAATTCGATAAAACATATTTATATTTTACATGCACCGAGAACTAGTTTAAAATGACAGTTTATTTTGGATTAATTATTATTATTAATAGATATTACACAATAGTATTTGTAGCTAATTTTACATCACTAAAATTTTTTATATTTCAACTCAGCGTCTACTGCTATATATAGCAAAATAATTGTTTAAAAGTGCATATTCAACCTTTTCATTAACTGATTTACGTAATCTTTGCTTATCTGTATTATTATTTTCCAATGCTGCTATAAATGTCACTGTTTCCTTCTATATTGCAGCAACCGTTGACGTGTACACTTCACTATGTGTATCGTTGCCTAGCTCCTGTATAATTTCGTAATTTGTTATTAAAGTAGAAATTAGTCGTATTTTTAAACTGACCTCCATTCTATGACGCTTCCAGTTCTTCTTCTTGAGTGTTTGTGTCTTATGAGACAGCGATCTTCTCTCATATGCCTGCGTTTCGTGTTTCACCACAAACATAGAAGATCTACAGCTTAACGCGGGCTCCGAACCACAGGAAGTGTAAGCACTACTATTTTACAGAAGTCTTACTAGACAGTATACCTCGCTGATTTGGCACAGCCTTGCGAGGGAGAACAGCCGTTAAAAATCCTATATTTTGGTACTAGGAATTGAACCCCAGACCGTCAGCGTAAAAGTCCTTTGCGATGACCTCTAGCCCACGACCGCCTAAACACTCCAATACTAACTCGATTGAGACTGAATCGTAACTAAAATCGATCATAAGTGTTTACAATCTGCTACATAAACAAAATGGGGGAAGTTCCACGTTTCATGCAAATAGGTTCGCTATAAAAGGAAACACTCTTATTTGATGCGGGTTCGTTATAAAATGTTATTTAAAACGGTAGATTGTTTTAACCCCAATTGGGTGTAGACAATATTTACCGCATTTGGAAAATGAAAGGTGGGCGATTTCGAACAAGAAAAAAAAAGAAAGAAAGATATCACAAAAACTATTAAACACCATTTTTTTACATTTGTTCGGTCATTCGTTAACAGCGTTTACGTATCAGTACTTGGCACGGGCAGGCTTCACTGCTACGTGCCTCTCCTCCGCACTGAAATAGAAGCACTCATTGATGTAAAAATAAGAATATTAAACAGTATAAATACATATATATTTAAACCTTTTTTTTTTAACTGCAGCCTTGTTAAGGAAGAATCCATTTTTGAAAGCTATTACTCCATAACAAAACATACACGGAGACGCGTTCATAAACATTTTATATCTCAGGTTTTGCTTTAGAAGATAGAATATTGAATCACCATGCATACTACAAAAATCATCATACTCCGCAATGTCATAATAATAACCTAAAAAATTACAAGCAACGCACATGATACAAAGGCAATACTTGCGAAAAGCAGGTCAATAAGAAGGTTGAATTTGAAAACATTTATTTGTTCTTATTACAAGGTCTCAGTTAAAACTAATTAAATTTAATAGATGTAATGCCACTGTGAAATGTAATGTCGGCTACAGTATATGATTACTGTCATTATTGTCGTGGCAACTTAAAATGTGACAAACACGTTTGAGAGGTAATAATGATTACGTTAGTATGAACTGCTCACGGTCATTTCGTTATAGTACACGATCATATATAACCAAATAAGGGGTACCATTGAAAAGAACGGATGCTATTTTATTTAGTAGGTTTTTGATATCTAATGCTTTTATAAAGACGACATAAAATAAATATAGAATGGTAACAAACGACAATAATATCTACGATAATTCATTATATTAATATAAACATTTTGTCAGATATTCCAATCCAAGCCAAAAAGCAATTATAGTTTTGAGTAAACAATGTTATAAGTTTTTATTGCGCATTAGAGGCCATAAAGACATCTCTATTTCTTTTATTTGGAAGCTTTAATTACGCACGAATATCTTTTTATGGCGTAACTAGCTGTGAAATACAAGCCTTTAAATTCATAATTCCACCTCTACACAAAAATACGAGGGAAAGTCAGCAAGTACTTGGAATCATTTAATTATGTATTTCTGTATTTTGATTGAGCGAGATTTAAGACGTGGTTTTCCAAGCATCGCTTTGCACTT
>JABXWE010011870.1:0-36263 GCA_014611495.1 Limonius californicus | reverse complement strand
AAATCAGGTATATACAAATTAAACTGTTCACATTGTAATTATGTATACATAGTCAAACAATTAGAAATTTTGACACCAGATACAAAGAACACATACGCTCATACAAATATAAACACCCAGAAAAATCTAACTATGCTAAACACTTATTAGAACACAATCATGCATTGACATCACATAATATAATAACATTTTTACACTTCTGTGATGATAAACGTAAATTGGATATACTCGAGGCCTTTCAAATTCACAAACACACTTTAACAAACACACCTTTAATGAATGAGCAAACTCAACTCATAAATTTCCCGCTATTGGAAGTTTTGGAATAGAAGACCTGAGCCAAGCCCAAAACCAAGATCCAGTGTGCTGTTACCCAAGCAACTACAAATGTTTACTTCATTAAATGCTTTTGATAATGACATATTGTATGTCGAAATACGTATAAAGCCAAAATAAAAGTAAATACCTGTTGAAATTGCCTTTTATTATTATTAATATATACAGTAACTTATACCGTGAGTTCAAAAAGTAATTACGTAAGGGTTGGCCATGGAAAATAAAAGTAATGTCAGTAGCAAGCTTTAAAATACATTAAATGTCATCACTGTGTTGTTGTCATAAGTTTATATTGAAAATGCAATTAAGTTACAATTACAATGGTTTTTACAATAGAACACAAAACATTTATGATTGAATCATATTTTCGAAATGGTGTTCGGGAGAACGACGAATGGATTTACAGTGCGGTGCCATGTTTAGAGGAATTTTGGCAACAATTTCCAGATATTGCTGTCCTAGAAGGAGATTTTTACAGTGCACTTAGAAGATGTGTTGATGTATTCCGAGATACAGGGAGCATTACTCATAGAGATAGAGCTGGAAGGCCAAGAGTTCGTACTCAAAATACAGTTGGTGAAGTTCGTCAACGTTTGAACGAGCAACCCACTACATCACTACGTACACTTTCGCAAGAGACTGGTTTATCATTAGGAACTTGCCATACTATTGTCAAAAAAGATGTAATGCTGTTCCCATACAAAATTCTTGCTTTAGATGAGTTGTTCCCAGCAGATCACAATAGGAGAATTTTGTATTGTCAGTGGTTCCAACAAAATGTAATGAACAACGACCAATTGGTAAATTTAACGTTCTTTTCTGACGAGGACTAGTTCACTCTTTCGGGGTATATAAACTCACAAAATATGAGGTTATGGAGTGCTGCAAATCCGCATACTTTTCGGAATTCTCCCCTTCACCCGTTACAAGTTGGTGTTTGGATTGCTGTGTCTCGAAGACGTATTATCAGACCCATATTTTTCCACGAAACTGTTACCGCTCAGAGATACCAGAATATTGTACGTGCATTTATTAATCAGCTTCATGACCACCGCTCAAGAGACCCTCAATTACCTTTGTGAATTTTTTGACGATCGAATAATTAGTTTACGTTCAAATCCAGAATTTCCACCTAGATCACCAGGCTTGACTGTTTTAGACTACTTTATATTCCCTTATCTAAAAAATTATACAAGACCCCTATTAAGAGGGTCGACTCCAACGTTTACCTGGCTTGGCAGGACTGGTAAACGTTCTGGCAAAACTATAAAAATTGTAAATTTTGAATCGGTTATTAATTAACTTGGAAACTGTAAATTATTAAATAAAAAATCGTAGCTAAAAGATGTATTTCTACTCTATAAACGTATATTGCAACATTTTATAAATATGTCTCGATTTTGTCAAAAAAAATTCGAAGTAACCCTATTTTTTTAAAAATGTAGATAGTTTGTAATTGTTTTTTGGGCGATTGGTTAATTTTATACAAAAATTTGCAAAGTACGGACCTAAAGCAATCTTTCTAGAATGCGCTCAATTTTTTTCGGTTCGAAAATCGTTTTGCAATTTGTAATAACGCCGATTTGCAGTAAAGCTGTTTTATAGGAAATTTCGAGTGGAGTCGACCCTATTAACAATATCGAAGAACTGCAAAACAGAATTACGGAACAGTGTGCCAATATAACTCCTCAAAAATGCTTTTAATAGTATGAAAAGACGAGTAAATTTGTGTCTGCAGGAAAACGGTAGTCATTTTGAACAGCTTCTTTAGTTTTGCATGCTTATTTTTCTGTACCTGTGAAATAAAAAAATTATAATTTCCAATTTTAATGATTACCTACTTGTTATGATTCGTTTAATAGTGTAGTAATTTAGTTGTTACTGTTATCGTCTAAATTGAAATAATAGAACTCATTTCTTCAAAAATTGATTTATTTACATTTACCATGCAGCTTAACCTAACATAACACTGCCGGTAAGGTAATGGCGCTAGAAAGGCTGTGCCTAAACGTCAATTGGTATATAAAGCTTGCATTATTCATTATTTTATTATTCCATGGCCAACAGTTATGTAATTACTTTTTGAACTCACGGTACTAAAATAATAAATTAAAACACTTACATTACTATAAGTAGGTACAGAGCCATTGCTATGTTTAGTTCACTTGGATCGTGAATACTTTTACTGGGAAAGCCCTTCAAACACCGTGCCCAAAACTATCAAGACTGTACTGTTCTGTTCTGTACTATACCCTTAACTGTCTTTTTATCATTTCTGTTTTCTCTTTTGGCAGCCATAAGCAATGATCTGCTTCTTCCTTAATTACCCTTATCAAGCGTATTTATTTGTTTTACATTACCTAATTTAATAATCAAATATACTTCGATATTGCTGAGTATGTTGACATCAATATTTACAACATAAATGCACATGCAAATAATTGAGGCCAACATTACAAAAGCTATGAAGCAATAATATTAATAATATTAGAATTTAGAATTTTGGAATTGGGTTCGTAACAATATTAAAGTCTAAATTTTAGTAAATAATTTCATTCCAGCTTCAGATGACAATGTTATTATGATCTTTATATAAACATACCTTACATCTTAACACAGCCTACTTATTATTTGTAGGAGAAGTTACCAAACAAAGGGTCATGAATAGTCCACAAGTTCAGCTAATCTTAATTGTGGACAAGTATGCAAACTTCCTAGTTTATTCGAGCATCAGCAGCATTTTTTCTGTTCAAACATGGATATCTAAAAGGGAAACAGCCGTGAATGTTTAAAAGGGTTTCTAGGTAGAGTACACTTCCAAGAATGCTTCAAGGAAAGACAATTTTCGCATAGGTCTATTTAATTTAATTGATTTAACTAATTAATGTACTGCATATATCCTTTCTTAGAATTTGCATAAACTGCTCTGCTGTTTACAGAAATAATCACCTATTATAAAGCTCAAGGTGGAAAAGGGTGATAGAGTGGAACTAATATAACCAATACTTTGATGAAAAATGGGTAGTCATGCTGAAGTATATAAGATGAAATGGAATAGAAGAGTGAAGTTTAGTGCTGGTTACTATCGAGTGAAATCATTTGACACAATGTGGAAAATAAGTTTTTGTGCCATTGTATGTTTCTGCGTTGCCAATGTTCTGGTTAGTAAATTATACACTGACTTTTTCTTTTTCAAAGGAAAATAAAGTTATAGTGCTTGTTCGGAGCGTTGCCTCAACATTGATTTAAACCAGGACCATTCTGATTGCTCGAAATGTTAATATTCCTTAAAAATACTTGCCGTGATCATTCTATATTACAAATGAATTATAAATATTTTAGAACTCCTCTATTTTTTTTAAAATGTTGTGTTACTAATATTACCAGTTTTCTTTGATTTATATTTAGGCTGTGAATACATATAGACTACACAAACAATTAATGTTTTAATAAATATATCTATTTCGGACATTCAAAAAAATTTGTGGCAATGCAGTTTTTTGAGTATTACCGTTGATTGAGAAGTTTAAACTTCTCAATCAACAGTATTACACTAAGTTACTCGGCTACTTCTGCCTTAATTTAAAAGTTGCTTCTTAATGTTGATTTACTTTTATTAATCGTTAATTACCCCCGGTAATTCAACTAACAGAAAAAAGAATTATTTTCTTTTTCTAGCTTAACGTGTAACGAGTTTTGAAATCATACACTTTCTTGTGGTTGATCAATTAAAATAAACGAATAGCTGTTTGCGGAACTACTTATTACAAACGATGGTGGAAAATTGGTCACAAGAATGAAATGTAATGTTATTGAGCACCGCATTTTTTATATTTTAGGTTGTCAATCACCGGTATTTTATATTATATAGGAAACAAAAACGACTTCTGCATATTAGCACACCAAGAAACAATGAATGAGATAGGAAAATAAAATAAACTTCTTATACGTTTGTACATACATCTCAACAACCACATAGACTTACAATTATTATTTCCTTAGTTGTATTATTATTTCAAGTTCTCAATTAAATATTACTTAAAATTATGTTACTTCAATAGCTCGAAATACCGTTATAATCCTAGGTTTAACGCATACATTCCAGGATTTACCAAAAACTAGAGGTAAATATCCGAAGTGGTATTAAATTAGATGCAATTTCGGGCGTTCACCATTCGTCACCGACAAGTTAAATCCTAGGACATGAAAACTACTTTGGTAAATGTCAGTATTAAAACCACCATGATTTGCAAATTCGTAAAATCATTTAATTATTATAGATTAAGAAGTATTTATTACCACAATTCCATTCCAAGGCATTCAACGTACACAAAATATTAAAAATTACTTTGCACAGGCACCTCTTCGTGTTACATTTTTGTGTGTGATATCCTTGCCCGCCACACAGCGACATCTTCCGTACAGCTCCTCTTAAAGTTATGTCCTTTAGGCATTAGGTACATCTGATGAATTTATGAAATTTTCTTGGCAGACAGTAAATTTATCTCTGGTAAATAACTGCGAGAGAGTTGTTACAGTTGTACGAGGGTTGCCTTTTATATTTCGGGATTAGAGAACAAAAACAAATATTTATTATCGAAAATGGTTTATATTGTTTTTCAAAATATTCTCCTTGAAGATCAATACACTTTTGCACGCGTGTGAACCAATTTTCGAAGCACTTTTTCCACACCGATTGAGGTATCTCCAAAACATGCATTTTGAACGCGTCAACCGCTTCTTCAGGTGTCGAAAAACGTTGATCTCGCAATTTATTTTTGATGTTCGGGAATAAAAAGAAGTCATTCGGTGCCAAATCAGGACTATACGGCGGATGACTCATCAAATCGATGTTTTGAGTGCTCAAAAAGTCACTTGTTCGAGCCGATGTGTGAGAGCTCGCACTGTCGTGGTGGAGAATTATCCGTTTTCGGAATTTCACTACTACATGCTTCATGGTTTAAAATGTAGAACATTCTACTGTGGCGTAAAATAATTAAAGTTTTTTTACTTTGTAATTATTATAACAACCCAACCACTTTAATATTTACCATTAGATGGCGAGTCCTATTTTAGTATAAGTTTATCTGGATATATCTAAAACAGTTTAACGTTTTTTCAAATACGGTTTATGAGAGTTTAATTTTAGACATTAAGAATTAAACTCAGCGTGAAAGTCATTAATGTTCAGCTGTAAAATTATCACATTAACATTTCAAGTTTCAAAAGCAACTTACATTTTATATACGTCATGAAATATACAACAAGGTATTATGGGCAATCAACAATTCAAATTGATAACATATAATAAATTATCTCAACTACATGTTTTATTCGTGCTTCTAGGGTATGTCTGAGGAGATGCAAGAAGTGATAGACATGTTACATAACACGTGCAAGGAGGAAACAGGAGTATCTGAAGGTAAAGTACTATTGCTATAGGAAACCATATCGGTGATTTTTCTGATCATAAAACTATGATATTTTTTTAGACTTGATCAAAGGCGCTCAAAATGGAAATTTTGCAGACGACCAAAAATTGAAGTGTTACTCAAAATGTCTAATGTCGGAAATGGCCACAGTAAGTAGTAATGGCGAAGTATAAGTCATATTATATACATATATTACCATTAATAAAAATCTACATAGATCGTTTTTCTACTTTTACCTAAATTTTACAAATATGCATTTTATATTTTCGTGTTATTGCTTTAGAACAACTGTATATACAGGGTGGGCCAATCAAAACGAAGCAGATCTGAATCGCTCGGACCCATCAATTTTTGTTTTGATGGGGAAACCTTTTGCGTTTATTTTCAACCTTGTCACTTCAACCTCCTAGGGGTGGTGAGCTTCACCCCTAAAATTATAAACAGGAAAGGGGGTCGAGTGACATCATTTTAAAGGGCATTAAATTCTAGTTTTAACGCTTCCAAGCTTTTCAAATTCCGTTCAGTAGTTTTCGAGAAAATCCTATTTAAAAATAGTAACCCGCCAGAAACCAACAATTAATGATTTTTCACTTTTGCCATAATTTACACCAGTAATGTTTTATAAATTAAGAAATTTACCTTAACTTTCACTTTATTAAATGTTCGAAATGTTGACCTCCAGCATCCATACAGTAGTACAGGTTTTGTTGAAAACAGTTTCGGACGTTCTGAAGCATTTCTGGGGTAATTTGCCGGCATTCATTGTTGATCCGTTGACGCAAATTATTTAGAGATTCTGACTAAGTACTATAAATTTTTCTTTTTAAGTGGCCCCACAGAAAGAAGTCTAAAGGACTTAAATCGGTAGATCCGCTAATATTACAGCTGCGTTATTTAATGAACAAATTCGTAATAAGCATGTGTATCGAAAGTACGTTCTTGAGCTAGTAGCCAAATTTCTGGAGACGGGAACGGTGGCAAATCGATAGCGAATCGCAGAAGCTGAAAATCGAATAGTGGGAAATGAAGCTATGGAAGTTGCACTTTTGGGTTACGTCCATCTCGAATCTCGATCCTACTTTAGGTACCCGTAAGTTGATAACAATTGTTGGCATATCTCGTGCTGGCATTCGAAGAATTTTAAAAGCCCATTAAATCCACCTTGTCCAAGAATTAAACGAAGATGACTTTGGTAGACGTTTGGATTTTTACAAGGTTACGACTGAACGGATAATCAATAACCCAAATTTATTTTTAAAATTTATTTTTCGGATGAATGTTTTTTTTATGAACGGGATTGTTAATCGCCACAATTGTCGCTATTGGGCCGATGAAATGCCCTCCATGAAGAACACACTCAAAATCCTCAAAAATTAAACGTGTGGGCTGAAATTTATGGCGATCACGTTGTTAGTCCTTTTTTTCTACCAGGAAATCTAACAGGAGAAATATATTTGAATTTAATACGAGATCCTGTTGATCGAGTAATAACTGAAATTATGGAATAAAATAACCGTAACAATGTGAAGGAATTAATATTTCAACAAGTCGAAGCGTTAAAACTAGAATAATAATGGCCTTTAAAAGGATGTTATTATTCGACCCCTTTCCTATTTAAAATTTTAGGAGTGAAGCTCACCACCCCTAGGAGGTTAAGGTGACAATGTTTAAAATAAACGCAAAAGGTTTCCCCCTCAAAGCAAAAATTGATGGGTACCAGCGATTTTAAAAAACTGACGATAAATATGAAAAATTGGGTTCGTTCCGTTTTCATTGGCCCACCCTGTAGAGTTGTTCCGTATCCAGTCAAGCAGTGCTTGAAGTTTCACATCACCGATTTTAATGAAATTCATGGATTGTAGTATAATCTATAGAGATGCTCATACAGAAGCGTGAAATAATAGTTCTGCAGTTATAACTAACCGCGCACATTTAAATAAATGTATTTTCCATAAATTATTCAAAAGATGATTTATGTATAGCTTTAAGGTATACGAAATGTGTTTGCATTCAACATATAATTTGTTTAGGTGTTTTTTTCTATCACATTTAACTGCTTTTCAGAAATGTCTGAGTTTCTCAAAAATCGTTATAATTATAATAGAAATTATAATAAACGTATCATATGACTCTTTATAATAGTGGAAACTTTTATTGTACGATTTGTATATTAACGCAAAGAAAAAATTCAATGCAAAACAGAATTTGATTTGTTATAAATAAATCATTTGCAAATTATTATTTAATTACAGCAGTAAAAACAAAGGAAAACGTAAGTTCTGTTCGCTAAAGATAGTTCGCTTTTAAATTATCAATAATTGCAGTATTTTGATATTGACCAAACAAATATTATTTATGTGGCGATTTGAATGAGCAACACAATGGCATGTGTCAAGCATACTGACTGATTTGGACAATTATGGAATTCTTGCTTTTGTAAGATTTATTGACAGAATGTTGGCTGATATGTTACAAATAAAATTAATATTTTTATTTCACATCAACAACACAAAAACTAAATTAACTAAATCATGCATGTTCTGGAAATTTTAACAAAATGTGTTTTCATTCGATTTTTTGTTTTTAATCGAGATCCGTCAATAACTTTTTAAAACTGAACGCGGACAGTTGATCGTGTATATCAATATCACTAAATTAATGAGGAAATGCTTTATGCAGGATTACATATATTAAAAAACTTTTACTTATATTCACTATGCTAAAGTACCATGTACCGTCTGGCTTAATATATACTGTATAATATTTACATAAAATATTCCACCAAAGTATAGTATAAACAAATATTTACTGTAGATAAGTGACGATGGTGTTATTGATGTGGAGGCAACCATTGCATTAATGCCTGATGATATAAGACCAAAAATGGAACCGACCATAAGAAAATGCGGAAGTCCAGGTTTTCATATAAATTATATAAATATTAAAAACATTTTATTATTTCTACATTAACTTATTTTAGTGGGAGCTGATCCTTGTGATAATGCCTTGCTAACGTTTAAATGTTACTACGAAAACAACAAGGAGGTAATAAATAACAATTTTTAATATTTAAATTTTTGTAATGTATTGAATTTAATTCCAGAACTTTTTTATGCCCTAAAACCTAAAATGGAATCTTTCCTATTAACGGTTTGTTTATGCTGATAATTGATGACAACACATTAAGATGCAGTAACTATTTCACTTGAATGGTAGAAAGTTGCACATAATAAATAAAATATTCAAATTATAAATATCTTTTAATTGATCATTTCTACGACTGCTAATATTTAATTAACGATAAAAATAACGGCATCGGTGATTATTAATAATTTGCAATACCACTATGCTGTTTATAAACCAAGAATATTATTAATCTATACAATTGAAGGGTAAGCAGCCGCTATGGACCTAAAAAATTTCAGAATGTTATGGATCACTTTTATTCATTACATAGATATAGAAAGCCTGAAATTCAGGCAAAAGTCTTAATACTACTAGAAAATTATAGCAATAGTGAAATAATTAACAATAATGATTTACATGGTGAATTTTAATGAGGTAAAACTCGTATTAACTCTCGCAGTTACTTGTAATAGCTTAACAGTTTATGTGAATGTTACTTCTATATTTAGACTATATTAAAACCATGGTCGTAGGTGTTTCATATTTTAAAATTGTTATGTTCATTTGATTTTGCCAATTCATTTGAATTAAACTCGTATTTTAATTGCCGCTTCAAAGGAATCAAAATTCTATTTTAAATGCCATTCTTATGTTGATTAGAGTTTTCGTTATTTTATTTAAAGACTGAGTTATTAGAGGCCACTGCAAAGGCCGCAAGGCCTTTGAAAAGTTTCCCTTTGTAGGCTGAAATTGCCGATTAATGTTTTGTCTTCGCCTGACCCTGGGCGCTTTCTGCGAATTTACGTGTCAAATCGTTCCAGAATTATTTCACCATATTTCGCAACGTAGTTTAATCTTTTGGGCCAATGCAAGTTCGCGCTGCGTTTAGTTAGGCAGTCGAATTTACACCTTCGTTCGGCCCGGTCACCCTAATGCCATCGTCGGGGGCCGTAAATAAATTAAAAAAAAAAGAGTCGACTTAATATCTTCGTTCGGCCCGGTGCTGCAATAAGCGCCGTAATCAAGTACTGCAGGGGCGGCTTCGGTTAGATAGGTATCCATCGCGTGTAATTTGGTATCGCTCTTTTCACCATGGGGTGAACAACAGAAGTATCAACAAGTGTCGGATTTAAAGAAACACGCTGGAATGTTAACCCTGGAAAGGTTGCGAATTGCGAATTCGCCGATCGCCTTTGGCAGATTATTATCGAGCCCATTTGTTGTTCCTGTACATGTGACGTTGCTGCAACGAACTAAGAAGGTTGTGCTACGAAAATTTCGTCTCGAAATTTCCCGAACATCGTCTACCTTTTTTTCCGGACCAGAAAACACCCCAGGGTGTGCCTGCACATTTTCCTCCATCTTGAAAACATCCCAAAGTTGTGCCTGCCTCTCTCTACCCCATCCATCGAAGCCAAGGTAAAAGAACTAGTTTTTGTGTTGTGAAAAAGCCTTTTATGCGTTTAACTTTCAAAATTCAAGGGATTGAACCCTTTTTTTTAATGCGACAAAAAGCGACCTTCAGTCGTCAATTGTTATTTTCTTTTCCTACTAGTTGAAAAAAGCAATTATATATTGTGTTATTCTTGTAAACTCCGACGCTACGGGCCACGTAGATTTGTTTGGAGAATTTAAATACCGTACGCCAAGGACGGCGAGTTCCTTTTCTTGAACGTTCAATTAATCGTTTGTAGTATTGAACTATAATATCACCATTTGCTGTATCGTCATTTATTCTCAAAAGGTTGATTACATGTGTTTTGAAATTTATTACCATCTTTAATGTTGTATATTTTGTATTTGTGTGTGCATGAACTTTGTAAGCTTTATAAACAGGAGGAGGCACAATAAAGGCGAGTCCGATTCCGATTCCCGTAAGCTGCTGGCTTCTCGGTGTTCCACGAGAACCTGCAATCAGCTGTGATTTGGAAGGTGGCGCCCGTTAATTTCGACATACCCTGTATACAACTACAAAAGATTTCTTCCCGTAAGCGGTTTCCGTGAACCTCCCCTACTCCTCTGAGCTAATTAGCTGTAGGCCTTTTTCCACCTATCCTGTTGCGGGTCGACGAAAAAGCTCGTTTGGCCCGTAACAAAATATATATTGTTGTGTATAGTTAATTAAAAATAAATATTATTAATTATTCGATAACGGTAATCTTGTTACATAAAAGAAACATCAAAACCCACATTGGCTAGCCATAAATATATGCTATGAATGGTAAATTATAAATAAAATATTTATAAAACTATTATAAATTTCCAATATTTTCTTACAAACTTAAACTCAACATAAATACGCATATAAAATTCTCATAAGACATCTCAGGGTTTATCTGATGTAAAAAACGTGGCTTCCTCAATATGATAGTTTACATAAATTAAATTGTAAAATACCTGCAAAAATTATCTCTCATCCACAAATGAACTATACCGTAGAATAGTTTAAATATCTTCTTTTTAGATCGATGTAGGAATCTATTCTCGATATGATTCATTCATCTGTGTGTACAGCTGCTCATAAATATGCTGGATCGCTGGCTCCAAAAACATGTTATAATCGACGTTATAATGCTTCAAAAGTATCAAGAAATTGTAAGGTAGAACAGGTAAGAAATAAATTCTCTTAATTTCTTACTTGAGGAAACACTATCAACTTTGATCAAATAATTCATTTTACAGGAATATCGAAGATGAATTAAACACAAACTCCAACTTAAAAAAACCAGGTAAGTTTTATTACAATCAAAAACAAATAACTTAACACAAGTTTAACTCGAACAAAACTAACTCTTGTTTACTAAAATAAAATTCTAACACTTAACGTCACATATTACTTGATAAACCAAAACGACTCCGCCCACTAATATTCAACTCTCGGCTAAATTGGCCTTAATTTCATTCTCGGGGCAACAAGACAATACGTCTGTCCCCCTTGAGAGCTTAAACAAGACTAAATTTCAATAAAATCTAAAATTTGGTGCAAGGTATAAAAACAACCTTATAAACGCGGCTGCATTGCCAAATTTCCTTCAGATGAACTCAAAACTTGCAATTCCCATATTACGACAACCCGAGGAATCATCGGCAAAGCCAACGGATGAACTCCTTTGAAAATAATGCTTTAATATGCTTTAGAATTAATTAGAATAAAGTCCATTTTATTAAGTGTAACACAGCAATATATATATATACCTATTAACGTTATTATTTACTTTATTTTGAGTACAATACTGGTAAATCCGGTACGCCACAATTGCCAAATAGACGACAATTAACTGGGCGACTATCATCAGGACGACAGAACTTAATAATTAATAAAAAAAAGTGTAATTCATTCATTATCGTGATCCTCGTTTGTACCGCTTACGTAGCACCGACGTGGTGTGAGGCAAGGCTAACCTAGTTTGTGCTATGCACAATAGGTTACGGGTTACCGTGTTAGTGCGAAACCGTGCTTGGCTTGCCTGTTATGTGTGAATGTTTTCTTTATGGTCTTGTTACTCCACTAATGTGACGGTAACACAAGGAGTGCCATTAAATTTATTTGGCAAATGCCGACCGGAATCCAGTGCCGAGCACACAGGGATTAAAAAAAAATTCTCTCTTACCTCTGAGCCACCCTTGCCTCAAAAAAATAAACATAAAAATAAGAATACGCATACCCCAACTTAACCACCTCTTTCTTAAATATTCCTACACAATTTGTTATATGATATAAACGGAAATATTTATTGACTAAATACAATTCTGTAATTCTGGACAATAAAAATAAACCTTATTATAAGCGAGATTTTTCAAATTTTATGTTTATACCATTCGTATATCTCAGTACTCAAAAACATATTAATTAAATTTACCGGGTAGTACCTAGATCAATAGAAAACAATTGAGATTTTATAAAGGATACGATAAAAAATTTTTTTTACATTGTATATTTAATCTATTGTATTGTCACTCAGATGTCCGCTTGCCTTATTAATTAGTAGTAAATGTATTGTAAATGTAGAGGCACCCGCGTAGTTAGAGCTATGTTAGTGTGATTTTTACGTGCTTTTCCTGTAAAATATCAGCAGATATAAGTTACTGGTTTGTTTTATGTACAATTAATAGAATATAATTATCAAAAGTCGCATAAAGTCTGAAAACGCTTGAGTTAATAAGCAAAAAGCGTATCAGTAACGTCTTATATTATCTTATCAAATTAAAATGCTATATTGAAGTACTTTTCGATATCCTGTGGAAAAGATAAAATAAAAAAAATGTATGCAATAAATTAATGGTGTTCTAATACCTATTTATGCAATTCCGCCAGGATTTCGCCGCTTATAGGCTCTTCCCTTTACACCTTTAGGCACCTTTGTCGGTTTTCAGTAGTTGTGCAACCAATCAACATTATTTATGTCGCCTCACATTATGAAACTATAGTCATAGATGCTTTCATTAGATAAATGCAATAACGGACAAAGGAGCAGGATTCAGAATTCAGGAAATGTGGTATACCATTAACGACTCGGCCACAACCTAGAAAAGAGGATTAGATTAGATCATCTGAACGACCTAAAACACGATCCTTAATTTAGTTAACCCTAATCTAACCTATCTGATAACCAAAACCACAAAACCGGCAAGATTAAGAGTCGACCGCGAAAATTTGGGGGAGATTCTTTTGAACTTGTAGGTGGATTTTGAATTGGGCGGGTGGAATTTCCTGAAATGTAGATGTGAGACGGGACTTCCTCTTGAGTTCTTGGCTGTACAAGTTATGGGTTGCTGGTATAAGTGTGGAAGGTGATTTAATATTGTGGATTCTTCATTCTGGGTGGATTTAAATCATCGTCACATACAGAAGAATTTAGTTAGTAGCTTACGAATTATTTTGGTGTTTGGCTAAATTCTCATTGTGTTTAGCCCAGATTAATTAAACACTTTGCGAGAAAATTGATAAGTTAGCCGCCGCATCCTATGGGGAGTCTCGTGGAACCGTTTCCGACCAACCAGCCTGTCGCGTTCACCTGTAGCTTTCGGTTTCTACGTGCTGTACGAAGTCGGAGACAATCAGCCACCGAAGGGAAGCTTCGAGCTTCTGGGGAACTTCCAAATACGTGTCAAAAGGCGCCTACATGAGCTACGAGTTCAGCTGGATACCATCCGCTGCCGCGTCCTCCATAGTCGTATTCAGAAGGCTCCAGGAACAACCCAGCGGCCAACGAAAGTTCTGATTTCCCCATTTTTTTTGTTCTTTATCTTCGTGCGACCGTATGCAGAAAGCGCCGGGGCCCCTTTTTGGTATTATCTACCATTTTCAACATTATTATGCATTGGCGACTGATCACTTACCTTCAGTAAGTGCATTCAGCTTAATTTTTTTCGTGTTTTGTAACTACACTCTTATATTTAATTAAGATTATGCTGTTGTTTACGCGTTCGTTAAGCTGACTTAACACCAGGCTTTGCGTCATTTCACCAGCTTCCGGAAACTCGTATTTAGGCTTTAATTATTATTAATTTAGCTTTGTGGATTTTTAGATTCGTTTATTTTCAAATTGCTAGAAAACTAAATTGCTTTCCTTGTCATACTTCGTTTGCCTGGGAACTTTCCCGCAATTCGAGTTTTGTCGAAATATTTTGACCTGTTGTCTAAATCATATAAAATAATATAGTAAATTTACTTTAGCATTTGGCTAATTTTGAGTCTGTTATAAATTATGGTCTTACCTCAAGTTTGGGTTACTCACTTAAGTATTTGCTCTGTGGCTTATGCAGCTTAACTGATATTTACTGTAGTTGCACAGAATTTTTAGGCATTCATTAAGTTGGGTCAGAAATTGAGTTTACCGTTTAATTGTTTATTGCTACCTACTATTTGTCATACCGGACAGTATTTGTAGGAGCTATTACATACAGACTGTGCAACTAATTTATAACTTAACTGTTTATATTTAGAACAGTTTATATACAGGGTGTACAAAGTAGGTTTAACCTTATAATTATTACATTTACTGTACATTTATTTTGGTGTTCATAAAATTTCTGTTATATTACATTTAAAAATATAGAGGCTTAATTTACAGCATTCACTTCACTCTGGTGTTTTATTGTGTTCTTGTTTGTATGTTGAGACCCGTAAGTTTTATTCTTCGTGGTAAGAGTTTATCCTTGCTTGGATCCGTTAAGGTAGGTCATGAAAATCGCTGCACGATGACTGGTGAAGAAACTTGGTGCCTTTTGCGAATTTTGCTGTCGATTCACCCACACCCGTTTCGCAGACGAGTTAACCGTGGTGAACACACCGAAACGTTGCAGTGACTTACCTGTGGGTAATAATTCGGTGTTTCAGATCTGTCCTGTCGTTACCCCTGTGGGGACTAGTTGAAGATTTTTTGTAACAGTGGCTTAAACACTACTCTCCATCTTCTGCTTATGTTTTTGCTATTTATGTTGGTAACAGCTTCAAAATTCAAAGTGATAGTGAAAAGGCTATACGTATGTTAACAATTGTAACCCACGAGAAACGTCAGTAATCCATTGAAATGCTTATTTCTATTTGAGTTCTGTTCATTTTCACTTCCCATGTACTGCACGTCAATCTCATTTTTAACATACCCTACGGTTTTCAGGTATACTTACAAAAGTACATACAATGGTTATGGAAATATATTATTGGCAAAACACACTATGAATCAGGAGCAAATCAAACGAGGCCACATTACAAACTATTAAAAAGTATCTTATAGCCGCCCACAGTGAAACATCTTCCGTAACGCAAGTACCTAAAAGTAAGACTAATTACAGAAACAATCGTTATTTGGTAACAATATTTTTATCATGTTTAACAATAATTAATAAATAATGGAAAATTAGCAACAATACACTAAGCATTTTTAAAATGTCAACAATAAATTTTAATAATAATAAAGTTAGTTTCCTTAACAAATTAATAGGTAATTTAAATAATATGATAACGTAAACGTAGAATGAAAATGATTAAGTAGAATATGGTTTAATTTATTGCGAATGCTGGTTTACTCTGGTATAGTATTAAGTTGCTACTTATATTGAGAATTGTTAAATGCGGTAAATAATTATTATTGTATCAATAATTGCTTTCAGTTGGCAAAGTCACTATTAAATTCATTCAATTTTAACCGGATTTGTTTCATTCACAGAACTCTTAACTATAACTGGAAAAAATACGCAGAATGCGATAATAGAACCAACCCGGTATCACTTGTTAGCAAGAGTTAGTAGTTACAGCATGGCTGGACGTCCTTGTTGTCTCACTTGGCGTAAGCGAGTCAAATAATTTTATTTGCTGTTTTCGCTGTTTTATATTTGTCTTGCTTAAAGTTTCGCATTCAATATGGTAAAATTCTGTTGTGCATATAATTGTGCTAATGAATGGAAGCCTAATGGAAATATGCGCTTTCATGGGTAAGGATACATATATGTTATTTTTATTAGAAGATTATATGTTTCGGAGGTGCCGCGATTAGTGATATTTTTTTCACTGATTTCCATTAAAACGTCCTGAAGTATTAAAACTGTGGATTGAGGATGGTCATTTAGAAAATTTTAAGCCAAATGCAAACACAGTTATATGTAATCAACATTTTACTGAAAATAGTTACTTAGAGTCGTCCTTAAATAAGAACATTTTAAGAAAAGATGCCGTTCCTTCAATTTTTAAATTTCCAAAACATTTATTGAAGAAATCTACGGTTCCAAGGAAGATCATCTAGTACAGTGCATATTCTCTCTCCGTATTACAAATGAGTTAAAAAAATATTTTCTTTTTGTGTATATACCTTTATTTCATCTTTTTTAACTTGCAGCCATCGAGTAGTGGCGTTGAAATGGAGACTGATAGACATGTTCCTAGGAAAATTGACATTAGCACACAGACTTCTCCTAGGCGTTTAAAGAAATTGGTGCCAGAAATTAAAATGACACGCCGAATTAAAACTTTACAGCAGAAATTGAAAAGGAGAGATAATAGAATTCGCAGTATGGAAGACCTAGTTGGACATTTAAAACATAACAATAAGTATTCATTAAACGTAGAAGAAGTTGTAATTAATAATTTTGAAGGGTTTTCTTTAGATTTTTTCAGAAATGAAGCTGCAAATTCAACTCAAAATAAGACCCAAACAAATGAAAGTATTTGTACTTACCCTGTATTTCTATTCCCCGTAAGCATATAAATTTCTTTACGGTCAAATTTGTTTAACAGACAGTGCAGTGTTACGAAAGTAGTTGTCATCTCATGATTGCGAAGTGGGTTTTCTGACTAAAGTTTTTAACTTTTTAAAAGAGAAAGTGACTACATGTGACTAACAGCAAAATGTAGCTTTAGTATTCGATTCAATAGCAATAAGCAAGGATATAGTTTTTGATAAAAGAAAGGAAAATATTGTGGCTTGTTGATTTTTTTGGAATTTCTAATATAAATTCTGCAGAAATTGCAACAAAAGCTTTAGTTTTTCAGATAGTGTCATATTTACAGAAATTTAAATACCCAATTGCTTCTTTTTATGTAAATAAAATAACTGCTTTCGTACAAAGTCAATGAATACTTCTAGCAATTCAAAAATGGGTTAAAATAGGCATAGTTGTAAGATCAGTTACTTATGTTATGATGGTGCAATTACAAATATAAAAATAGCTGACATTTTGGATTGTAATTTATGTCCGGATAATATTTCGCCAAAATTTGAACATCCGCAAAATCATAGCAATATTTATTGCATTCTAGATCCTTCCCATATGTTAAAATTGTGCAGGAATGCATTTGCAGAAGTTGCTTTAACCTCTCCTATCGGTGAAATAAAATTGAAATATGTGCGCAAACTTCATCGTATATACAGGAAGAAAAGGATTTGAAGCTAGAAAATTGCTTATCAGGCCCCCACATTCATTTTCATCAAAAAAAGTTAAATGATGTATTACTCGACCGTCTTTCCTATTTAAAATTTTAGGGGTGAAGCTCACACCCCCTAGGAGGTTGAAGTAACAAGCTTGAAAATAAACGCTGTTTCCCCGTCAAAACAAAAATTGACGGGTCCGAGCGTTTAAAAGAAATAACGACAAATATAAAAAATCGGGTCTGTTGCGTTATTGACCCACCCTGCATAAATAATGATTATCCTTTTACAAGATTTACTTCAAGAGGTAAATTATTTATACTATCAGATGGTGTATCGAAGTTATTAATTACACTGAAATGGCTTTCAGAGGTGAGATTATGTTAGGACATACACACAAGCCAAATTAAAGAAAAGAACATTAACTATGGTTATGCAGCATATTGTGTCAAAAATAAATATTTTATTCCAACCACCACATCCTTTTGTTAACATGTGCGAAGATTTGCATGAAGTACAAATTATTGAATATATATGTAATGCTTTTGCTGACACCATGATTGATAGATACGTAAAGAAAAAAACATCACGTATTTTAGGAAAAGCAACAACAATTAGGCCCAAACTGCATCACACAATTTTATTTTACCATGTATAACTTTTAATACTTTTATTGTGTACAACTTTTATTATGTATAACATATCTATATATTTTGTATAAGCTACCAGAAAATATATACTTAATCTAATCATGTTATTTTTACTTAATTTTAAATTAGCGAAATATGTAATATATTTTCGTAGCAATTACGGCGGTATCATATTGCACGTATTACACGTACCTATTTGTCATTAACATCTTTCAAAAACCACCTGAAGCGTCCTAAAAAATTACAGGTATTCAGAAGAATCACAATTTATTGTTCAGCAGGAAGAATACATAAGAGAGACAAAAATGCATGCCCATGCCCCAGCAACAGTTCTGTTCTAACAACGTAGACCGGTTACCGTACCAGCGCTTTATTCTTCCAGTTTATAGTTAGAGTTCAGTGGTTTCATTCTAAGAAAATTGTTGCAATATTTAAAAACATTATATACATCAGATGACATTTTTAATCCACTATTGTTTACTATTTGCCATTACAATAATTAGGGGATTCAATATTTACAATTTTAATTTTAATTTTTTCTGGTAATCAAGTCCTTTATTTCAAATATGAATCAACACCGTATCAATAAAC
Source organism: Limonius californicus (assembly GCA_014611495.1). Taxonomy (NCBI): domain Eukaryota; kingdom Metazoa; phylum Arthropoda; class Insecta; order Coleoptera; family Elateridae; genus Limonius; species Limonius californicus. The sequence continues at coordinate 17,264 of JABXWE010011870.1, read as the reverse complement.
ATTTTTATAATAAAATGTTCTTAAATAGCAACATGAGTTTCTGGCAAAAATATCCATTACATTTCAGCCCCCACCAAAAATTAAATTTGAATTGTGTCTACTCTTTTACTTAACCTAATCATATAGGAGTACTATACATCTGCAATTATTGCTATACCAGTATAATTATAAGCAACGAACCCTATTTATAATTATTAATAATTAAGTACTACCTTCGTTCTATACTAATGTTATCCGTTGTTTGTTGACCATGTTCAAACATAAATAAAAAGATTAATTACATCCGGTTGTAAATTTCAATGTCAAATCGTGGAAAGCTGAAGCGCTTCAGCATTATAAAATACTTAAAAGTATTAAATTGATAAACTGCACTGCTTCTTGTAGCTTCTACGAGTACTTGGCATTTCGAATATTGACAACTAAATAGGTATCTAATTGTCAATTAAAAAATCAATTCAATTATTATAAAAAAAAACCGAAACTTTACAGATAATCCGATAGATATTGTGAATACATTTAATAACTATTTTATAAATGTAGGAAAAAATCTTGCCAATAAAATTCTAAAAACCCGCAATAATTCCGGTAGCTTCCATAAATTCTCCTTCTGTGTTCCTATTGCCTACAGAAGGAAATGAAATTGAAAACACTACAAAGAACTTAAAAAGTAACGTATTACTTGACTTTGATAATAATTACAACTAAAGTTTTAAAAACTGTTGTAAACGAGATTGCCTTACCTCTCAGTTATCGTTTTAATAAGTGGTACAAAGTGGCATTCGTCCATCTATATTGAAGACAGCAGTTGTTAAACTCGTATTTAAGAAGAAATATAAATTAAATATATCAAATTATCGATCAATATCACTAACAAAATTTTTGAAAAAATATTGAATGATGGAATAACCAAATAGGTACCTAAATAAATACGTCATTATTTCCTAGAAACGGTTTCAAGAAGTAAAATCTACACAAGATGCTATTGTGCTCTTAACTTCCATGATTACGGATAGTTTTAAAAACGGAACTTGCTCAATTGTTCCGATTTTGGATCACACCAAGGCTTTCGGATACTGTAAGTCATGAACTTTTTATGAAAACATTAGAAAATATTATTAAGATATTAATAGATAATATTTCAGAGGCATTGCTTTAAACTTAATGAAAAGTAGGAGGACTGGTCGATAACTACGTGACCTAACACAGAAATGGCGCGAATTCGGAGGAATCTTCTTTATCAGTCTACAGAACTATCCTTTATTTGATTAAATATGACAGTACAGAGCGATCTGTCAATTAGCCTGTTTTTGACGGTACGCCAAAGTGAACGTCTCGTGTGATTTTGCAAACAATGGAAAAAACTGAGTTGAGAGCAGTGATAAAGTACTTTCATTTGAAAGGCTTAACACTAACCGAAATCAAAGCAGAGCTGGATTCAACGCTATTGGAATCCGCTCCTTCGTTTTCAATGGTTAAAAACTGGGTTGCCGAATTTAAGCGTGGTCGTGTGAGCACAAATGATGAACCCCGTAGTGGACGTCCAAAAACTGCTACTGCCCCGGATATGATTAAGAAAGTCCACCGTATCGTATTGGATGACCGTCGAGTAAAAATGCGCGAGATAGCAGACATAGTGGGCATCTCAAATGACACTGTGCGCAGAATTTTAACTGAAGAATTGGAAATGAAAAAATACTTGGCGCGTTGGGTGCCGCGGTTGCTCACACCGGAGCAAAAACTGAATCGTTTGAGTATTTCTCGCGACCTTTTGACACGTTTTCGCCACAATCCGAAGGATTTTTGCGCCGTTTTATAACCGTCGATGAAACCTGGATCCAGTATTATACTCCCGAAACCAAAGAACAGTCCAAACAATGGACACGCAGAGGTTCTCCGCCACCAAAAAAAGGCAAAAACGGTTTTGTCAGCAGGAAAGGTTATGGCAACCATATTTTGGGATTCTCATGGAATTATCTTGGTCGACTACTTAGAAAAGGGTAAACCAATAAATGGCGAGTATTATGTCAATTTGTCGCAACAACTTAACGACAAAATCAAAGAGAAACGGCCTCATTTGGTAAAGAAGAAAGTGCTTTTCCATTAAGATAACGCACCTGCCCACAAGTCTGCGATTGCAATAGCCAAAATTTATGAATTGAGATTTGAATTAGTGCCCCATTCGCCCTATTCCACGGATTTGGCTCCCAGCGATTATCATCTGTTTCCAAACCTGAAAAAAATGGCTCGGCGGGAAGAGATTTTCGTCTAATTCCGAGGTAATCGCTGCTGTAAATAGCTATTTCGAGGACTTGGATTCATCAACCTACAATGAAGGCATTGCTAATTTGGAATATCGTTGGAAGAAGTGTGTTGAGCGAGCAGGTGACTGTATTGAAGAATAAAATGCTTTTTGTCAAAAAAAAATGCGTTTTCTTTGTTAGGCCACGTAGTTATCGAACCATCCTCGTAACTTGTCTGATAGAGAACAATATGTTGAATTAAATATAGGTAAAAGTAAAGAATGCACTTGTAATCTGCACCCTATTTAAATTTATTTTATTAATTATTGGAGTAGAAATTTTAAAACAATTATTGAAGTTATTTTGTTTAATTAAATTATTTCGACACAAAATTCTTGTAGAAATTCCAACACGTTTACTTTAGTGAAGTTAGCTAATTGGATTTGTAACAATTAAAGTTGGACTATGAACTCTAGCAAACTGTTGAAATAAAATGCTGATATGAGAGCTCTAAGTACAAATTTAAATAGGACACATAAGTTGCAGAAAAGAAGGAAATAAGTTTTAGCATGTATCACACTTTTAAAATTACTTTTAATCAAAATGTGCGCTCAAGTTAGATATCAAAATTGTTTATTAAAAGTTTTCCTTAAGAACTTAATTACTTCTAACCGGCAGTTCCCACTCAGCCTAACAGATACAACAATTAAAACTTAATATAAATATTAAAAACATCAATTGATGTCAGTAATCGTGGTAAGTTCAAATAAGAATTATAACAACTTACTGTTCCCATAAGGTATTTAATTGTGTACTAATTTAATGATTATAATATTGGACTGTTATACAATGGTAATTGTTACATAATATTTATTTGGTGGTTTCTTCAATAAAACTTCTTATGTCTTCCTGTGCATTTAACTGACTTTTTCTGGTTAGCTTTCAAAACAAGGTATAGTGTGTGACAGATACTAGTAAGGATAGCAGGGGTTAGACACTGTACAATATGACGTTCTTCAGCGAACTGTGTTGGGTCCGTTATTTTATACGTTATAGAGTAAAATTCCTCCAATCGATCACTTGCTCTAAATGACCACTCCAATAAACGATCATGTTTTCTAAGAACCAAAAATATGTAAGCTATTATTAATGCATTAGGACTCCCGCAAAAAGACCCTCATTTGACGCGACCAGGACCGGAAATATAAAATTAAAACGATCATTTGCAGTGTTGGAAATTCGTTGTTATTTCTTATCCGACAACTTCTGCATATTATTTAAATATGTAGTAGCATCTTTTGAGGGATATTTATAACGCGTCGTATTATAATGGTGGATATTTAAGCTTAAAATTGCCATTCTAGGAAAACACATTTTCAGACATTCTTAACTAGGAATTGTTTAAACTTTAAATTATGCGTCAGTTAGCATTTTCAGTAGCATAACGAACTAAGGTGAAACGAAGTTATAAACCAGAAATTATGAAATTTAAGAGTTCGCATAAATATCAAAGATTGCGAAAAAGGATTATCCCAGCTAAATTTAGCGGCCAAGTACAAGTGTAGCAAAACTCAAGGGATTTTAAAAAACGCGAGTGAATTAAAGAACATTTGGTTTAAGAATGCTAATAAAAATCTTAAATCATTTGAACCATATAAAGATGTAAAAGAACTAACTTCTGCGTGGTGTGAGAGTGCATGGTCTCGTGGATTACCTATTGGTGGCCCTTTGCCAAGAAATTAAAAATTAAAAATTTTACTGCCAGTAACGGGTGACTTAGAAGTTTTTGAGTACACAACAATATTGTGTTTAGAACAATATGAGGTGAAAGCGCAGTGGTAGACGAAAAGTATCTAGTGGAGCGGTTATCTAGATTGCCCGATATTACTGGAAATTATGATGTAAAAGACATTTTTAACGCGGACGAAACGCGTTTATTTTTTCGTCCGCTTCCTGATAAGTCTTAGTAAACTAGAATATAAAAGTGCACTGTTTCTGAACAACGTCCCGTGTTATCCCAAAACTTTAAATTTAACGAACGTTAAGTTAGTCTTCCTTCCTGCTAACTCGTCAAGAAAATTATAGCCCTTGGACCAAGAAATGTTTCAGACTTTTAAGCTTCATTATGGTCGACGAATTCTGTCATCCTTAGTATAGTCGGGTGTCGTCTTATTTGACGAGTGCGAAGTCCGCATTCAGGTAAAATAACCGGTTGAACTAAGATGGGCGGTCACGTGCTCCAGAAACAAGTGACCAAAAAACAAGTGTCGACTTAAATGTAGCTACTAAAGTACAATAATTAAACCTCTTTGCAGTTAACTAAAAATCAACATTTATTTACCAATATTTTACATGTTTAATCTCAATATTCTTAATATTACTACATAGCTTGAAGATTATTATTGCATCTAATTTGCACGAGAAATTCAATTTTATTTTTAAATATTTGAATTTAAATAAGAGTTACTCAAATGTTAAAATAATTATATTTCTACTGAGATACTAATAACTAAAAATGCAGTGTTAATTATGTATTTGAAATAATTTGGACACAAACTTGAATCAGGTACAAAGTTTAAAATAGGTTAAACACAAACCGGAGTGACTCACGCACAAACTAAATATCATTACTAAATAACATCGACTAAAAGATTAAATTTCACTTAGTTTCATACTTTGCACACAATTAATAATGACTGAAATTGACAAATATTGTTGCATTTAATTAACATGGACCACTTGATTTTAATAAAACAGCTTAATAAAAATCGCTGTCGTCTTCACTGTCCGATGAATCATCAACCTAATTAATTATTAAAGGTTCCACCTCGTCAACTGTAATTTCACGATGCCACCAAGATTTTATAAGATCTTCTATATGTCGAACACAATTTTTTCATTCATTTTCACCGCATTGATTTAAAACTTTTGCCCACATTTTTATAACTTGCTCATCAGTAAAACCTTCGCCCCCGATATGTTTCTCGTAGTAGCATTAATTATTCATCCAAATTAATTCTATTGCGTCACCTGTTTTGGATCCACTGAACGCTGTAATTGCTATCTCTTTTCGTTTCACGAGTCACCGCAATGCATTTCATAAACTTTAGAGCGGCAATCTGCAAGACTTGCGCTCGTTCTAATAGCCTATACGCACTAAGGAGCTAGAAAGAGAGCAACATAACTATACAAGTGTTGTGGTGGTTCCTACTGCAAAGGGCCACCCGTCAAATAAGACAACACCCGACTATATCGAGCATGGATGAAGCGAATGATGTTTACGAACTCACCAAAAATCTTTGTTTCTGACGCAGTGCAGTGGATAGTAACGGCTTGGGTCAATATTCACTCACTAACAATCAAAAAGTGTTTTGAAGCAAGTGGAATAGATACCAGCTAGAAACAAATGAAGAACTACAGAGTGACGATGTTGAAAAGGAATTAGAAGAACTGGGAAATCTGGCGAATGTGGAAATCGACACAAACGCAAACGAAGAAATGCCTAAGGCATTCAGCGCCAACTGAGAAAACGAACTTATACAAGCTGCAATAAAAGAAAAGAAAAGCGAGGATGCTAAAGACAATGGCGATAATGGTGACACTGAAGACGAAGAGGTGTTGCGAGCATCAATTTCTATTGCAGGGTGTTTAAGTGCTTTAGTTGGGCTTAAATATTTAGGTAAAGGCTAAAGGATTAAACAAATTAGTTAATATGTTATGTGAGGTAGAAACAATGTTCGGGGAAAAAATTGTGAACAAACAAATTTTAAATTGTAAACAAACTGTTTTAGAACAATCCTGTCCCCATAAATGTAAAAAAGCGTTTCGTATGTGTATGCAATGTACAATATCTTTTTTTCATTTAAATACTGTGTTAATAAATATTTGAAAGTTAATTTGGTGTACATTTCATTGTACAACTTCAAAAATAAATTCTTCTCTTCTTGCAGTGCCTATATCCGTTTCGAATGTTGGCTATTAGCATGGCTATCCTAGCTTTATTGGCTGCTGTTCGGAAGAGTTGTGTTGTAGTTAAAGAGAACCATTTTCTTAGATGATGCAGCCACGATATTCTCCTTCGTCCTGGGCCTCGCCTTCCGTACATTTTTCCCTGCAAAATGAGTTGTAGTAAGCCATATCGGTGTTCATTGCGCATTATATGGCCCAGGTATTCCATTTTGCGTTGTTTTACAGTGATAAGTATTTTACAGTCTTTCTGCATTCTACGCAGTACTTCTTTATTTGTAATCCGGTCGACCCATGAGATTTTCAGGATGCGTCTACAGCACCACATTTCAAACGCCTCCAGCTTCTTGGTAGATGCCTCGGTCAACGTCCAAGATTCCACTCCATAGAGAAGAATCGTGAATACGTAGCAGCGCAGTAAACGAATTTTTATTTGTAACGGGAGGTCGTGGCTCTTAAATATTATGCTCATTCTCATGAACGCTGCCCTGGCTTTCTCAATTCTCTGCTTTATTTCAGCTGAGTGGTCCCAATGTTCGTTTAAACTTGTCCCCAGGTACGTGTACTTCTCGATTCTTGTTATCTGTTGTTGGTTAACTATTAGACGTCCCGGTGGTATTTGGTTCTTGCTTATGACCATATATTTAGTTTTTTGTATGTTAAAGTTCAGACCATAGTTTTGGCTTGATTCTGCGACACGTGATATTAGGATTTGTAGACCCTCTAGGCTATCTGAAAATATAATTGTGTCGTCTGCGTACCTGATGTTATTCAGACGTTCTCCGTTTATCAGTATTCCCTCATCGATATCATCTAAGGCTAGTTTCATAATGTATTGGGAGTAGATGTTAAAAAATAGCGGGGACAGCACACAGCCTTGTCTCACACCTCTTTCTATTTTGATCTCCTCAGTCAGTTGATTATCTATCTTGATAGCTGCTGATTGGTTATAATAGATGTTGTTAATGATACGTAGATCTTTTTCATCAAGACCAACTGTTTTTAAGATTAATATTAAATCGTCATGTTTGACCCTATCGAAAGCCTTCTGATAGTCAACAAAACACACATATATGTCGCAGTTCACATCCCTGCAGCTCAAAAATAAATTACAATTACTAAAGACCCTTTTTTAAACGAGCAAGAGATGGTCGTTTTGCTGTATATAAACGATTTAGTCAATACACCATAATCAGTTTCGCAGGTGACACAGTTATTTTCTATTAAAATAGGAAGGGAAAAACAAACACCTACATTTAAATCATTAGAAATAAATACTGAAATTAATACTGTTGAAATTGATCTTATTAAATACTTAGATGTAAAAATAGACTGACATCTAAGACGGAAAAGCATATTATTGGTTAAAAACGCTCTCAGAAGTACCCTGTTTAAATTCAGTCAATTAAAAAAATACTAGATTTTAGGAACATTAAGGAAGTTTACTATTCCTTAGTCGAATCACGAATATCATATACCATATAAAATTATTGATCGGGATATTGCTTTGCTGCCCACGAACATTTAAGAAAACTAGAAATAATAGATATAACCTACCTTCAAAATGTCTGTACAACCAGGCAAGCATCCTGGATCCTAGAGAGCTATATTTTCAAATTGTGGTATTTCGTTATTTTAAAAATACAAACTTAATGAGTATTGTGCATCATTATAATATTATATAGATCTCCTTCTTCTTCTTTTAGGACTTCGTCCTGTTTTTCCGCTTTGTGCCTCTCTTGGGATTCCGACGTCTAGCTCTCTGTCCATCTTTTAGGGGGTCGACCTGGAAGTCCTCGGCTTTGTAGTTTTAGATCTTTAGCCCACTTCGCAATTCTATTTAGGTCCATCCTGTCTATATGGTCTCTTCATTAACGTCTTCTATGTCTTGTCCATCAGACTACGTCTTCTAGTTGTAATTCTTCTCTTATGTCGCTGCTTCTGATTTTATCTCGCAGGGTTACTCCTTTTATTGCCCTCAATGTTTTCATTTCTGTGTTTCTCATCAGTCTTTTGGTTTTAGATATTTCTGCGCGAGTTTCAGCAGCATACGTCAAAATCGGTCACACACATGTTTGGTAAATCTATATTTTACTCTCCTCTGCCATATATTTGTTTCTTCATATTATTTCTCTTAAGATTCCATAGATCTTTGATGCTTTAATGGAGTTCGCTCTTACCTCCTCTATTAGATTTCTATCGCTTGATATACTATATAGATCAAAACTTTTAAATTGCCATACTTCCTTACCTCTAAAGACTATTGACCAGAGAATATATTCTTACCTTGGACCACGTTTTCACAATTTATTACCAAATACTTCAAAAACCATCAATAGTTCTAAAGTAGAGAGGACCTCAAAGAACACCTATGTAATACACAAAGAGAAAATATTCAATCATGGTTTCCAAAAGGATCATTCTCGTGGTGTCTACTTCTAGCAACAGTAGTAATAATATTAAGAATAAAAATAATAAAACCTCTTAATATAGTTAATAATATTAATTACCCACGTGCAACTTTTAATTTTGTGGATCATCCTTTATTAGTATAAGGTTATTGTTGTATATCTAAGCTTAATCATTGTAATTACTGTTCTATAGATTTATTTTTTGATTTAGTACAAATAAACATCTATTATTATTATGTTCATTTAAAATTCCGCATACGGTCACGTAAATTGTAAGAGAAGCACCTTTACTTGCTTGGAACTAACACTGCTAGATATTTTCAAGAACATAATGTTCACTTTAGTTTCTAGGTAATATTTTGAAAACTAGTGTTAATTAATACAGATATTGCAGCTCCTGTTTGCGCATTCCAGGGATGATATTCGAAACGTTACAATAATTTTAAATTGCAGGCTCTTGTATAGGGGTGTATCTTTATTAGAAAAGTTGTTAGGCAACGGTAAAATAATCTAGCTGAAATTGATTTTTTGAAAGGAACTAATTACCTACCCATTATAATATGATTATTTACTTTTGCTGATGATGAATGACACGCTACTAATAAATCTCAAACATTTGTTTTACTTACAAGTAATAGGCGTTAGGTGAAGTTTGAATATTTTGTATTTTGAGGCCGACTTACTTAACTTAAACTCGCATGCGCCAACCCCCTAGTTCTTGAGTGCGCTCCCTCACCGGAGCAGGGTGTCACGCCTATAATCTTTACTATTTACAAAAATTGTTTGAATTACAAAAACAACCTCATCACTCCGCCACTGTTTAGGTAGACAATTACACATTAACAGATGCCAGATTCCCGTAAACCCAATCGAAGAAGGAGTAGGTTCAAAACAATTAATTAATAGGCGCCACCGACCTATAATTTTCTAGCATCGTCCGAGGTGGTAAATGAGAAGTCGGACCAAAAGAAAAATAATCACCTACCTTTATTTTAGTTATTTCTATCCTTTACGTAGAATTAAATCCAAATAATTCGTCGTAAAATAAAACACAAGTTGCAACCAAATTTCTGTTTACTTAATAAACCAATAAAACCCATTCACAGTTCTAAATGTCTGTGCAAGAACAATGATTTAAACCAAAATTTAAAAATTAGAAGTCCCAACTTTACGTTAATCTACCGGGATGTAACGAAAATTAACTTGGCAACACTCAAACAATTTTTAGGATCTGTATTGCGCTACACAACCATATGGTAGAAATTTTTAGAGCATCCCGCAACTTCGAAGGCCTTCGCGTCACGAATACATGCGTAATCAACGATCAAAAACTATCGTCAAAGCGTGAACTCTTACAACGCAATATCAACCCACTATTGGAGTACCCTGTATATCTGCGTTACGTAAAATTGGAATATGGAATATTACAATATTATTTCATATTTACACATAACCCCAATTAAATCCCAATGACACAATTCGTTGACCCCATTCAATTAATAAATTAATTCTTAAATAAACATAAAGAAATCATGAACAACAAGACAAGGTTATATCCGTAGTTTTTAAAAATTGCGCTTCCCTTGATCAGCTGCAGTCAGCTCGTCCATACACCAAACTCTCTATTGATAGGCCCAGGTGTTCACTCGGTTCGGGAAAAACCCTCACAAGGTTACTCGGCGAGGACAGCGTATCAATTTTCGCACTACATATAAATGTAGAGTTTTCTACTGCGTCGTCTTAATTTCTGGAAGTCCCGCTGTACGACTTTTTGCCTAATTAAATTTATTTGAGATTAGGATTAAGGTTCTGGAAATTACGATAAGACAACAATTTCTGGCTATAACTAACTCACCAGTTGATGGACTCTGGCAAAACACCACCAAATCTTCTTTACCGGAGTAAATTCTATATTGGAAAATAATTTCCTGGAGAATTTTTTCCCTTCAACTATGGGAAAAGCTCCTTCGTGAAGTGACGCTCAAAGCGGAAAACTAATTCCCAATCGACAAACGATTTCAATATATAATTCACTATTCACAATAAACGTCCGGTAAGGTTGACAATGTTTAACCCACTGACCTAATTACGGAAAACTGTCTTTTAGAATCTCCTATCCCCCCCAAAATTTGAAACTCAAAACCGCGCAGCATCGTCTTGCCTGAACGAACTTCGAAATATTAAAAATTCCTAAATATGTACAACGGTTTGCCTTCTATTAGGCGCGGAAACCGTTACAAGGGGTACCTTTTTTTGTGTTGTTGTTGAAAGCGAAGTTCTGTTGTACACTCTCCGCCCCAGTAATGTGCAAAATAAATAGTTTATTGTGATAATGTGTTTTACTTTGAATGCCTTACGAGACCTCTAAGGGGCGCCTAGACAACGCCCTTGTCTCAAAAAATATCGTGCTCACAACTAGCGAGCAACTATAACTCAAGTCAATTATTTAAACAGTAGCACCGGATGCTACTCAATCATTCATAAACAATAGGAATTGCACTAATTAGGTACCGATATACGAATAAGGTAAGTTGAATGTATTAGTAATGAACCGCCACTGTACTAATTTTACTAAACTTACACAATACATTTCTGCAATTTAATTTAACACGTGTCTGCGTTCAATAATAAAGAACGCCATCCTTTTATAATTTATTATTAAAAATTAAATATTACAACTGTTCAGTACTAGAGTTACTGTCATTTATGAAGCGTGCTCAAATACAGATAAAAAAGAGCAATTGCATCCGGTTGTAAATTTGCATTTCATTGTCAACCTATATATAGCGGGAAAGCTGCCACAATGTAAAATGCTAAATAAAATTCTCACAATACCTATTGTTAGAGCTTTAGTGCTAGTGCAGTAAGCTTCCGCTAACAGCAACGTAACTTGTTATAAAAGCTTCTTACTGGATTGTATTTGACGTTGTGGGGTATACTCTACAGAACATAATTTGTGCTTGCACTGACATATTATAGGAAAGATGTTGAAAAATGCAGGAAGGGAGTTTTGTTCGATCACCGGTTTGCACGGATATAACGTTATGATGATACATAAACATATTTTATTTGAAAGGTAAGACGTTATAGGTTTTAGCCAGTATTAAAAACCAGTATTTTTAGGATAATTTGGATAATTATTCTATTCACGTCGGTCATTACAGCGGTAGTAATATCAGCGTATGCATGGAAAAGTACACTGGACAAACCAGTGAAAACCGTAGCCGATTCCACTCATTACCCCATTTGGAATTATCCATTTCCTGCCGTGACCTTGTGCAATTTTAATCAAATTTCTAAATCTAAAACCTATAAGATGCTTAAATCCATGTAAGTACGAGTTGGAATTTAGAAATATAGCATAGTTTTTCTATATATTTGATCTATCAAAGCTTAGCATGATAATCACTACCCGCTAGAATTTCTAATATACACACGCAGTTTATATAACTTGACTATATTTAGTTAGCATAGATTAGGCATATCACGTAGCAGATAATAGTCAAAGAAATAAAAGTAAAGAGTAACAGTGAACCGTTTACTACAATTTCATGGTTGTTTCATATCGCAAATTAACATAAATTATCATGATCGGGTTTCTAGAAAATGTCGAGTAAAGGTGTACCTACAGTGAATATAATTTTATATAAAAAAATAGGAAATACATTAATTAAATCCGAGTTAAGCCTTGTTTTAAAGAACTTCTCTATCTTTGAAATGGGAGTGGTCTCGTAGCAATTCAATTCTTTAGTTGAAGACGCTTTCTTTATCAATTGTAGATTATTCTTTTTATACTATCATCTTACGATGGTGGGCAGCATTTAATTTATCAAGCCTAAGATTTTTTAAGTTAGCTACGAGTTCTTACCTATAAACTCAATATTACATTTAGCTTGCCAAATATATTTTCGATTACAGTAAGAACAGTCAATTTTATAAATCTACCACTGTATCAAGGTTAATATTCTTAGTACACACACTGTTTCAGTTTTAATCTTGAATACTTTGGGAAAATACTCTCCTGGTCATTCTGACTCGGAAAATATAACATATATGCCTCTCAGTCGCTTCCTAAGAAAGATACAGGGTGTGAAAGTTTACAAACACAAATCATTTTTTTATTATATCTTTTAGGAAAATGGAGTAGAAAAACAAAATTTTGTAGGCGGACCTCCCTTATGTAGGGTTATTTTCTGAAGTTTTGCTCCTCCAAATGCGTCACACCAGTGGCGTGCAATGAGATTATAATACCTTTATTTCACGAAGGAAGGTATGCCGCTGGATTTTCGTATCGTATATCAAAGTTTTTAGTTAAAAGATTGAATCGTATTTTGACAAAATTGCTATAATTTACTACTTTAGGGCCGTGGAATTACAAACATTCAATTTTAGTTTAAGTAAATTATTAATAGTATCCGGAGAGAAACTATTTGAAAAGTAATATTTTTGATATAACTACATTTAATTCATTATTTAAATTTAAAGAAAATCTACGTAACCTATAAATTAAAAAATTGAAGCTGACAGTAACAATGGCGCTGCGAATATAACTGTCATTATGATACTTCTCTTGCATCTTGTTTGTGTCGCTGGTATCGCGTCGCCGGCATGTAATTCTATTTTATGGGTCTGAAATGCCACGAATATACCCGTTACTACTTTAGTAAGTACAATTACACGATTGCACGTACTGGTTGGTGTTATACAGGAAGTGCAAATAAGAGTATATGTAAGTGTATGTTGTGTAACATACTTTAATAAATATCAATACAGTGCACGCCACTTAATGTGATCACATTCGGGACCTACGGTTGTGATAACAATAGCCCATGGATAATAATAAACGGCGCAACAATCCGTTCTTTTTTTTTTCGATTTTCTTCGCAAGTTCTACCCTCCACTTTCTGACGCATTAACGGGCAATCTACACATGCATAATGTTCAAGGACATTAGCAAATCAGACTGTCACGTTTCAATGCAGATTCCACATGATCGTCTTTCCCAGTGCAATTGCTGTTAGTTTTTCTTTGCAGTCTTCTATTTCAACGCTTTTTTTTACTTAGGAACTGGTTGGGAAATGTTTAATTTTGGCTCTGCATTCCGCTCGCTTGTTTCGGCAATTTATAATATGTTGTTCTTAAATGCTTAATGCTTACTTCTTATGTGATTCATCATTCAAAAGTTTCCCATATTTTGTTACCACCAAAAACGTTTTTTATGTACAATTGTATAATTTGGAACTACAGTGTGATTTAATAGCACCTTTTTTGCAGAAAACGACCATCTGATGTTCCTATCGAAGAGCTTGCACGGGATTTTAGATTTCTGATTAAATTATTGTCGAGTGATAGCGCGCACGTGCCACACTGGAACCTTCTAAAGCTGCAAAATATTTTAGACGAAAACAACATAAGCGCCGAAAATATGTTTCAGAGTTTGACAACAAACTGCACAGATATGCTACAGAGGTGCAAATGGAAGGGAGAAGTGAAGCGCTGCGAGGTTCTTTTTGAGCAAATTAAAACACCTATGGGATTTTGTTGTAGTTTCAATTATTATGCTCTCAGAAATCACCAATTTGCGGGGTAACTGAGAACAGGTTACAATTTAAGTGACATAAATTTCAAGATTCTTTGAGATATCACTGGTATCACAAAATATGCCGAAGACTCAAGCCCAAGTATTAAATTTTGCAAACCTTAATATTGAAATTTTCGCATGTATATCATGTTTTAATCTATTCTTAAAGGCATTTAAAATCTCTGAAAATATCTTTTTGAAAAGAATAAATTATGAAATAAAAGGCATAATATCTAAATCTAAACTGAATAACTTTTACTTTACAGAACTATTTTAATTTATTTTAATAGTATAGAAATACATATTTTATAGCCAGTTTTATTTGCTATGTTCACGATTTATAATTCAATCTTTCCAATGCGAAACGAGAAAAGTTTGAAATTAAGTTGATACCTGTATTTATTTGAGTGTTAAATGTTAATCTAGTATTATTTAAATATATTAACTTTGTCTGAAGCTAAATATCAGAAATTTCGAAATGAACGCGCGATTTGTCAAAAAATGTATAGCTTCTAGAATTACTACTTTCAATTCCCAAATTTTCAGTTCACATTCTGCGTTTCTAATTGTTCTGGATAATAATTAAACTACTAGTGTAAGTACAGGTATAAGATTATTTTTTATTATAGTTTTGTTGTAATTTTGGGTTTTACAGCATAGGATACGCTTTTGAGTAAGTATAATATTTTCAAAAAACACATTTTTGGTTACAACTGTGTAGATACCATAAACTCAGCAAACTATTTTCCTGTTTACTTATACTTTCCTGTAAATGTATCTTAGCTTTTCTTTTAAAATAATGTCTAAACTCCTGTGACAATGTCATCAGCAAACGTAGCTTTTGTCACTCCATCACTTGCAGGAATATCACTGGCGTAAAGCAAGAACAGGGCTGGTCCAAGGACCCTTCCTTGCGGGACGCCTGCAGCTATGTCTCTTAGTTCTGAATATTCCTCGCCATATTTCACTCTGAATTGACGATCAGAGATATATGATTTAAGAATGTGACTCATTTGTCTAGGCTGATTTCTACCTATCTTGTATTCGAGACACTCGTGCCACACTTTATCGAAAGCTTGGGCCACGTCTAGAAATATCGTTGCGCATATTTCTCTTTTCTCTATGGTACTTTCAATTACATCGGTGATACGATGCACTTGATCAGTGGTCGAGTGCTTGTTAAGAAATCCAAATTGGTCAGTTAGAATAAACTGTTTTTCATCAACGATTGGCTTAAGGCATTTCAGAAGAAATTTCTCAAACAGTTTGGATATGGTTGGTAGCAATGAAATCGGTCGATACGATGTTTTTTCGTTGTGCCCTTTCCGGGTAGTTCTTTAAACACTTGCCCACTTATTAGGTCGTAGCTTGGCGCTTTTTTGGCACTGAGATTCTTCTGGATTTCCTAGGCGATTTCTTTTGGGGCTATATGCTCAATGACTTTTTCCTCCATGTTGTTTATTTCCATTCTCCGTAGCCGGGTGTAGTTGGAAGGTGTTGTGGCTCTCCAAAGCAAATATTTGGTCTCTTTATCACCTGTTAGTCCCATTAGGAATTCAGTGAATGTTTCGTTTTTAACTGAGTGGATCTCATCTTTGATTGTTGATTTAGCCGATTTAGCAGTCTTTTGTCTGCTGGTGCTCTAGTTTGTTGCCATTTCTTTCGTGCTTTTCGTTTCGTGGAAACTAGTTCTCTAATTTCCTTAGGGTAGTTAAGACCAGGTGTTTTTCTTTTTGACACAGGGGTATTGTTCCATGTGGCTTGTTGCAGATTGGTTACAAGCAGCTCTGCTTCCGTGTCAAACTGTTCAGTAGTTCTTAGTGGAACGTTCAATTTGATGCGTTCTTCCACTTCTACTCTAAATCCCTCCCAGTCTGTCTATTTTTTCGATAGTGACAGTGGTATTGATAGTGGACTGGCATACGCAATTGTTTTGTTTGATCGCTTGAACAGCTATACTGCTTCCCTCTGTTGGTGATAAGCCTTGATCCCCAGTAGCAGATATGTTTAGCATTGAAATCACCTCCAATTATAAAGTGATCTCCTAGTGTTTGGAATAGTCTAGTATCATCATTTTTATCTAGTGCATACCTAGGCGGGCAGTATATTGCAGGAACTGTATAGTCCTTGCACTTTGTACGGATTTTTGCAGATGTTGCTTGTATTGCGCGTGTGTTGTAATTGCTTTCTTCATAGTGCTTCACATTTTCCTTTGTTATTGCCGCCGAACCATCTCTTGCTGTGTTATCCGGGTGGGAAGTGTGTTATAGTTTATATCTAATTATATTTCAGTAGCTTTCCTTAGTAAAAGGAATTTCTGAAATCAGACGGACGTCTATTTTCTGATCACAAAGGAATAGCTCTACTTCATGGGCAAGTTGAAGTAGCCCATTCGCATTGCAGGTACACACTCAGGTAGTTAATCAAGAATCTAATAAACTACGGATTTCTCAATTCTATACAAGATAACAACGGGTGAAAGTAATCCGGAACGCCATTCCCGTAAAAGACCTGCAAACGGAACTCAGTTCCGGTTTAAATCACCATTATATTTTCATTATTTATGTTATTTTTCCGTGATTTTTATATTTTCAATTATTAGTATTATTTACAGCACAATTATGATCTTAGAAATTAAAATTTACGTGACTCCATTTAATTTTCGCCCCATTTTTACTTTCCCATACCTTATAGGTATAGGGTAAGTATTGAAATCATGAAAATTTTCGAAATCGAGATTTTACCGGATATATCCGTTTTGGGTCTCTAGGAACCCAAAAAAGTGGTTTTTAAAAAATGTCTGTCTGTGGGTGGGTACGTATGTACGTACGTACGTATGTACGTATGTGACGCTCCTACAGCCGACAGTATTGCTCCGATTTTGATGCGCTTTGGAATGCGGGGGTGTATCGAAAATTCATCGATAAATAAGCTTTTCAAAAAAATCCGAAACCGGAAGCGGAAGTTACTCATGTTTTTTTGGTATCACTTTTTTCGTGATTATAATTTTGAAACTTTTATCGCGGATAACGATAGAGGGTCATAAGACAAATCTGCTAGTTTTTT